>JAQGBR010000978.1:0-10219 GCA_034698525.1 Achipteria nitens | reverse complement strand
AGCATATATCAGCAGAAATTGACCTCAATATAAGTTTAAAAGTTAAGCATCCTAAATTGAAAACAATTTTGTTAAGAAAGAAATTTTTATTACTTTTTCACAAATTTCTAAAAGATATTATCGATCAAAACAAATATCGATTAAAATAAATTCTCGATATTTTGAAGACTTAAAAGAGTCTATGTTTTCGTTTATATAAAGCAATCGATAAAATAGAACTTTAATCTTATAGTAAACAAGCAGATTTTACAGACAATACAATGAATTTCAGTGATCAGGTCATATTTCTATAAATTCATCTTCCATATTCGGGTTCAGGGAAAGTCACCCTTTGGCAGGGAAAGCACCTCCTTGTGGTATAGTAGGGTCTCAAGTTTATACACTGCAAATCTATATATTCCAATTCACTATAACTTGATTTAACGAATAAAAACAAAAACAGAGCGAAAGGATTCTAGAGTTGTGGCAATTTTTCAAAATAAGCTCAATTTATTGTGAAAATAAATAGTTTAAAATTGTTTCCAATTTGGACCCAAAATCTGACATTAATGTTGAAAATGTTTTATATAACAAAACATTTTTGAACCGAAAATAGTTTATAGTATTTGTTATAACAAAAAAATATAATAACAAGAATATTGTCGCACAAAAAAAAATATAAAATGTTCTCAAATCAAATTATATGCATATATTTTGTTTGCAAACAAAAGTATTTTTCACAAACAAATATAAATTGGATGAAAACAAATAAAATTGAAGTCAAATTTGTGTTCAATAATTTTTATGTTCCAATTATTCTGAATTTCAAAATTTTCAACAAAAAACCAATAATGATCATGTTCAGTTTTAGAATCAAAATATATCTTGAACATATTTATTTATGAAGAATTCATTTTCAAAATCTTATCCGCTTATATTTTATGGATAATTTATTGTTCACTCATCCTATAACTGAGGATACATTTATAACTAGGTGAATAACTAGTTTTTTAAATAATGATTTTAAAAACAAATAACTCAAAAGAATCGACAAATAATTTATTTTAAATCAATAGACATAAAAATTGAGTGCACTTTAAAACTGATATCATTTATTTATTTTAAAAAACAAAATTTATATAAATGATACTTGCATATTAAATTAACAAAAGTCTACTAAATCTACTAGACACTAAACAAATACATTATATAGCTAAAAATAAATTGAAAACAACAAAATTATTAAGCAATTACGGACAAAAAACAGCCGCTACTGCTTAAGACCTTCACTTAAAACAACATTTAAAATAAGAGGATCTCAAAAAAATTAATCTACTCTTAAAAATACAGAGTCGAGTCTGGTTTCTGGACTTCGGGTCGGGACGAAAACCTAAAATGATAATTGAAAGCTAAAAATGAGGCAAATCTATGAAAACAATAGAAACCATTATTAGATCCCAAACTATAAATCCCAAAACGAGACTTGACTTTAAATATCTTTAAGCTTTCATTTAAATGTCTTTCAATATTGTTTTCATACTTCAAAATTAGATAAATGATCAAGTCATAATCCTGGCAATTTTAAAGATTATAGATTAAAATATAATTCAAATTTGATTCAAATATAATTTTAAGAATTAAATTCAATTTAAAAAACACAGAGATATATGAGTAAAGAGTTAGTAAAAGATTAAATTTAATTGTATTGTAATAACAAATCTAATAGTTTTTGAGAACTTTTAAGTTATAATTATTTAAAAAACAATTTCTTTAAATGATTTTTTTTATTCGCAAATTTAAAATAAAACAAAAACGTGAGAATCAGTTCATTATAAAATGATTTTACTATATTTACCACAAACACGATTATTTATCGTGTTATTCCTTTGAAAAGACCATACTCAATTGCACGATATTCAAATTATTTAAGTTTATTCTCTTAATTTGTTGACTAATTTCCACAATTTTTTTGTTGGAAAAATTTTTAGACCATTTAATTCTCTAATAAAACTCTTATTAAATACCAATAAATCATTTAATTAATTAAAATTTCATTCAATTATATGAAAAGATTAAATCTAAAGACAATTTAACGTAAGAATTGTCGTTTCGAGTTGTTTTGGGTTAGAATCTAATCTGTGTAAAAATCATGGTCTGTGTCTGCCCTCACTCTTTAAATGTGAGCTAAGTTTTGGTTTTAATTTCATCTTTTATAGAGTAATATTAGAGTAAAGATAATTGAGTCCCAAATTGAGTGAAAACGAGGAAAATGTCGGTATTAAGTCAACAAAAGACTATTAATTTAATTACTTTTTCACTCAAAATAATAATATTTTGATTTAATAGTTTCATTGCTTTGGTCTATGAATTTATATACATTTCTCACAAATGAATCCTTTTTGAGGAAGTTTTCAACTTTTTAAAGGATAGTCTATTAAATCTCATAAAATATTTCGCAATTAAAATATTTTTGTTTTTATCGAAACGACTAGAATTTAAAGCTATAATAAACGATCCAATTATTTATCGCAAAATTTGATACTTGTGTTGAAAGTGAACTTTGAATTTGAAGTTCAAATTTTTCCAATATATCGATAATTTTGAGACAAATAATCATTTTCTGTGGAAAAATTATAAAATAACTGCTGTCTAAGGAGATAAAAGAGACATCAGATGAGGACCCGATTCTACTCGTGATCATTAATGTTACAAAATATCGAATTACTATCTTTAAAATATTAATTTTATAGATTATTCGCAGGGAATAGGATTTTGTAAAGCAATGCAAACACTTTATTTTGTAATTATCATTAGATAGCAATGATTGTTAACATAAGTAACTAACCTGGGCAACTAATTTCATAGATGCTACCATTCCTATCATTAGTCGCTCCCCCCCATTAAAGTATTTGGACGTCCATTAATTTCTAGTAATAAAATGAGACAATCGATGAGATATTCTTTTGGTAATACATCTTAACAAAAGATTACATTAACTTCAATTCGGAGTCTTTTGCATCGATTTCTAATGTCTTTACTCCAAATTCAAAATATTATTTTAAAGAAATGAATATCTAATCCAAAAAATGATATCAAAATTGTCTCGTTTTACAAATTGATCCAATATTTAAATTATAGTCATTTCAGCGAAGATTAAAATTTTCGAGTAATTCATAGCAAAGAATTGCTTTTTAAATAATTTATCGATAATTTAAATTGAATTATATTTGAACTAAAAATAGAATTAGTGATAATCTTGTATAAATATTCTATAAAAACAGTTCAATTTTAATCACTTGGAAAAAACTTTATGATAAAACAGTTTTGATTATTTTAATTGAATTAATGATTTAATACAAAATAATTTACTAATTGACTAAACTTTGATGACTGGAAGAACTACTGTATTATTCTGTCTCTTATGAAAATAAGTGATTAAACTTTGATCATAATTATCGTCAAATCCCAGAACAAAGAATAGGATCAATTAAAACCATTATTTTGGTAATCGATTACATTATTTGAATTAATAATATCTAGTCTCTCTAATCTCTAAACGATATATTTTTATCAAATCAATTGTGAGGAACACATAATTTTCCAATTAATGGGTTAAAACATTTCTTAACAATTAATAAACTTATTGTTTATTAAACTTTAATTCAGTGCTAAAAAAAGCAAACTTTTATTAATCTCCAAACTATTCACTGATTTCATTATCACCTAATTTTGACCTAATTTATTGACCTAAACTTGTATTATCAGAATCTCTAGAGATATACAAATAAAGTTTATTACAATTCTTGAAAAAAAGTAAAATTCCTGAAAGAATGATTCAATATTTCATTCATATTATTCAACATTTTATTACTTTATTTGATTGCAATCTCAGGAACGGAAATCCAACGAATAGTTAACGTTTGTATCACTCTTTTTAACGTTAATTATTTACTCAGGGATTAGAGTTACCCCTAAATGCATAGTTTAGAGTCTAAACTTTAGATGAATTCAGAAATTATTATTATTTTTTAGATAAATGATATTTAAGTGATTATTTGATTAATGATTTGGACAGTGATTATAGATTATACAAATTTAATTGACATTAAATAGATGTCTATTTGAGTCAATTTATTAAAATTAAAACAAATTAGAGGTAACAACAAAACAAAAAACAGATCTATTATAGAGCAGATGGTTTGACAGTAAAATTTTGGGACCAAAAAATCATTTATTATGTATTAATAATAAATATTTCAAAAATGTTTTCGATAACTATTACTCTATTATTGAATTTAAAGTTCATTCAAAAAATCAGTTTAAAAAGCTGTGAATGTTTTGAAACCAAGAAATAGTTTTATAGTGAGAGGTCCCGACTCAGGAATGCTCTTATATTTAGGGAATATTTCCCAACTCAGGCTATATTCGACTCATTCACTCAATGCTGGCCTTCGAGACTTTCCGCCTATTTTTACAGGAAATGACTTATTTCTGAGTAGAAAAGAAATTCTTTTAAAACTCTGTTTAAGACTTTCCCGCGTTTTCCCAAGAATTCAAACGACAGTATTATATCTAACTGTTGCCGGCTTTAACTTTGTTCAGAATCTATTGCAGTCACTCCCCATCCAATCTCTTCAAATGTGGAATATTTCAAATCCGAGTCATATCATATCAAATAATTACATGAAATTTAAGTCTAAATCCAAACAAACCCTCGTTTTTTCTAAACTCAGAATTAAGTTTAAAACAAAATTTGAGCGAAAACTCACTTAATTTTCAAATATTTTTCTGTCTTTTCTTAAATCTGAACTCAACTTTTGAGAAAAGCCATAACTATTAGAAAAGATATGGACTTTGAATAAACATTTCATTTTCATCTCACGTATAGTCTTCAAGATTTGAAATTCAATTTAATTAAAGACAGAAATTGTTGTGAGAAAAATGTTGCCAAACATATACTCATATTTCCTATTCTATACGAATTGAATATAAAGTCATATTTTTAAAATTCCCATTAAGTTTCACTTCAAACGTAAATTATTTAAAATGAAATAAACAAGCTCATTGATTAGAATAAGGAGTGTCATCTCATCTAAAGTCAAGTTTGGGTGAAGATATATATGAATTTATTAAACACTAAATGAATGGAAAATTGTTTGAAAGAAATATTAAGAAAAACTAGTTTTTTATCTAATCTGAGAAGTATTGCATTTTGGATGAGAAAACTCTAAATTAATTCAAAATCTATTTTTTATATCCAAATGATTGATAGAAAATAGTTTTAATTGCATATCAAATCATTGAAGGAATGGTATTAACATTACATTGAAATTGATTTCAGAATTTAAGCCAAATGTTCGTAAACTAAAGAAAATTTAGAATTATATTAAGTATCCACTCATTTGAGACAATGAAGAACCCATTATTTGTCTCTATTCAAACAATTACTTCAATAAAATTGATAACAAATGAAGAGATAAAACACAAATATGTGAAACCAATTTTCCTTATCAAACAGTTGGGCAATACTTTTAGCTCTAATCACACTCTCATACGAAGAAAAAACATTTTGAAACACTTTTATTATTTTATCACTTTTTTATTCAGAAAATGAAAGTATTTTTCTTATCCTATAATTATATTTAGAGATATTTTCCTCTATTTATTCATTCATTCAGTTTTTTATAAAAAAATTTAAGCAATACTTAAAAATTCAAATATCTATCTGTCTGTCTGTCTGTCTGTCCAAAGTCTGGACATTAAACAAATTATTTTGAAACATAAAAAAAATATTTGAATTATGAGTCCTTCAAATATTAGTTCAGTTCTTTGAGAGCTGTGAACAGAACCCAAATAAGTGAAAGTAAATGGTGTTTAAGTGGAAAGGCTTTGGATATTCTTACAGACAATTCAAAAGTTTTAGTTTAGGAATTGAGTGTGAAATTGGATCAATGGGTCAAATGCCAGGAAAGGGACCAACTAATAGGGAACCGGTGCAGTTGACTCATGCTTTTGGGCACACATATTCTTAATCAGACCAATAAGGGGTGAAAAGAAAACATTTGTTCGCTTCAGATAACAAGTGTTGACCACTTCTGACAGCATTGATGTCTGTCTCCAAACTCTGATATAAAGTCTTTATTTAAAGCTTTTCTAACAAAAAATGAACAAAAAATTAAGAAACAAAGAAAGAAGAAAGGGAGAGGGAGAGGGATGTCTAGAGAGGGATGTAGTGGTAGTGCCGGTGAATGAGTTGTGAGAAGTGTGGGAATCGATTATAAATTGGAAAAAAATAATTCATTTTCAAAGTCATCTAACAGTGACTGTAATGTAATGACGAATAGTTATCAGAGTTTGACTGAAGCGCCAAATCATTGATCGTATGTCGCAATCGATTTCCTGGAATAGAGCCAAAAGTGAGCCCAACAGCAAAAGGCGCGAAACTGAGTCACTGAACCACTCAAGGCTTCTGTAGAGACCCGATTGCCGGCTCTTTCGCGCCCTAACACGCACTCAACCATCTAATGATTTTATACCATTCCTTTGTCTGCCCATAAGATGACTAAACAAAACATTTTTCTTAATTAATCGTTGATTTGATGACAAACCCATTGAAGACTAAAAATACTCAAAACTTTTATATTAAATGTTTTAAAAACTAATTAAATGACTGAATGAATGCTTTTTGAATCAAATAATTTGTTAAATTGTTTTCTATCCTTATATGCATTTAATGTTAGAATTAAATTTCAAATCAAGTTTTACAAGAAGTTTATCACTGATTTGAAGCCATATTAAAAGAGGTCAAAAGTTAGATACCTTTCCAGACCTGTTTTGTTGAGTCTGTATGAGTCAAGTGAACATCAATTTAGAAAAATAAGCGAAAACCTGTGCCTAAACTCTCCATACCATTACAGGAGTGTATGTATGGACAATGTGTGGGTGAGCTAATGCTGTGCGTTCAGACCTCTAGTGGTTTGTCTGCGTTTTAGCGCCAAATGTTTGATGAGTTAGTGTTAGAGCGCAGACTCAGTATAAGTATAAGCGGAGTGTTGTAGTGCTGTTGGAGTGCGTGTTGTACTCCATCTCTGCTTTTGCCGGCATTTGGATTACTGTTGGTTTGGGTGTTGTGTTGCACTGGTATTGCATTTTAAACACCAATATTTTCGCCCATTTCTCGACATTTAAAACACTGTTTCCAAAAAATTTAAACTCTTTTGGATTTTATAAGACATTGTCTTAAAAGTTATGAAAAATTAGTACCGATTTTGGCCATACTTTCATAAAGAGGTGAGTTTTTGAATTAAAGTCTTTGTTAAATGTTTTGGGTAACATTTCGCAAGAGTCATGCCTTACACTCCACTCATACCTCTTATCAGTTTATTCAATGCTAGACTCGGTTTAAAACTCCTATAAATGTATTTCGAGAGAGAGTTGTATAGCAATAGTACAGCGATAGTACAAAACGCTATCGATTTTTGTTCGTATTTGACGCCATTCTTAGCATAACTTATTTCTATAGAAATATTTGTCGCAAAACTATTTCAGATATTCAGACACCGAAAGCGCAGAACCAATACTACAGACCTTTAAACTGCAGACTCTTTCCATTTATATCTAAATCTCTTTTAGCTCTCAAAGGCTTTTGGCCTAACATTTAAAACATAAGTTTTATTTAAATATTTTTTTTTAAATAAATTAATTTTTAATTTGTTTGTAAATAATTTAAATTATAAGTAATTTTACGCCAAAGTATTGAATGTCTGGTTATTAGGAATGTAATGACGACAACATTTCAGAGCCTTTCCATTGAGAGCTCCAGAGTTTAAATGTTCGCAAAGTTTTTTTAAGCAAAACTTGTTGAGTGTCTGCAACTCATGTCTGCATTGATTACTATTTTTTTTAAACTAAAACAGACATTGATTTTAATCACTAAAATATTTTCAAAGCGAGTCTTTCACCCAATAATTGATACAAAATATCAAATAAAATGAAAATTTGATTTAATTAATAGTATTATTATTGAGGCGCCAAAAGTGTCCTTATTTTTGATAAGACCTGAGGGGAACGTGTATTAGACATCACCTGCTCTTTAGATTAGTTTTGAATTATTAAGTTTAGCGACAAATGCTTTGTTTTGATTGTTTGGAGCAATAAATGCAATCATTAATTGTTGGCATCTGTTATGATATGACCTGAAATGAGAGTTACGCCACTCTCTCAACACTAGTGGTTATGCAATGATAGGCGACAGGAACTGCTCGAACGCACAAATAAACAATTGGAGACAATTGTATACACGTATTATCGTATCAATACTTAGTGCCGGTATTCTTCTCCAGAGTAGTCTCCACAGCGCATGAATACTATCATAAATGAAAAGCCGGTCTTATTCTGTGCTTCGCTGCCAATGGCTTATTTGAGTCTCGACTCCACCGCTATATAGTGTCTGACTCTGTGTGGACTCAGTCTGGCTCTGATCCAAGTGCTTAGTCTTACGCAATAGACTCTCACTCCAGACCTGTTGTGAGTGTAGTAACCATTGCTATACAGAGCTCTTTCGTAATTCAATAGCTTTGAACTCCAGTTAAACAAAAATAAAAGTTTTGTGCGCTTTCTTTGAATGCTTTTTGTCTCTAATTATTAACAAAATTAATGAATCGATGTTTTAATGTTCAGAAAATGCCGGTTAAGATCGACTCAAATACATTTGGACTGTCATCGCATCCCTGTTTCGATTGCGATGTTTTAAGTGAATTGAAAGACATATCGGAAGACATGAACGAAGACATGACTGACATATGTCTGTCTCCGTGTGAAGACATTTGGAAGAAATTCGATGACTTTCTGTTGACTCCTCCGCAGTCGCCCCCAATTAAGTTGGATTTGGTCTCAGATTTGCTCGACTTTAGTTCAATCGATAGTTTGGGAATGAGTGACAGCTCTGTACTACACAATGCAGATGTACTCCACGACTGTATGTGGTCCGGACAGTGCGCTGAAGACACATCAAACACATGTCTTAATCATAGCACTAATTGTTCTTCAGCTGCGATTCGTATTTGTGGTCGGAGTCGACCCGACACACCATTCAATATGTTGTCGACCTCTCCCTTCCAAATGCATTCAACTTTTAATGATTTATTGTCTTCAATGAGCGAAACCTCTTCTAATGATGATATGGAGGACAGTATGTCTTCTATGGACGACGAAGACTTCAATAGTTGTGGCGATTCTTCACAGTCATCATCGAGTAGTACTTCATTCGCAAAAGTCAAGGAAAGCCTAATTAACGATCATTCATATGGGGGTTCGCTTGTCATTAGTCATCAAAATAACACTAAAACTAAGAATAGTTGTTATGAAACACAAAGTGAGTCAAAATAGCTTTGAATTTGTTTTAGTCGTCTCTTAATTTAAACCCTTTTATATTGATTTCAGGCCTAATATATCCAAAACATACGAACATTCAGTCGAGGACTGGAAATAAGATAAAATGCCATAAAATTAATGGCAAAAAAATTAAGATAATTAAAGCCAATCAACAGATTAGTTGTAATTCAATCTCAGAACCTAAAGAGGCGACAAATGCTGAGAGACCTCTTGTGGTGCCGACCGTTAGGATAATTAGAAACGATAAGCATTTTATTAAAAGTAAGACATGTGTCGAACCGAAAGACACTCAACAAAAGAGTTGTAAATTTTCGACGCGAAGAAAATCATCGACCGTTTCATCAGAAAGAAAAGTAATGTTAGCTCAAAGTCATCAACAGTTTCTCAAAAGTAAGCCAACCGTTGGGCCCACCGATAGATTGACTCATTCCGATGACGAGGAGAGTAATAAGTCTTCGAAAATACCTCCGATGAGGAGAAGGGAACACAACGACTCTGAACGCAAACGTAGAGACCATTTAAGAAATGCATTCATTAATCTTAAGGATCAGATCCCAAAACTAAAGAGCGCGGAGAAGAGGCCGCCAAGAATTATGATTCTACACGAGGCCACTAACTATGTCTGTCATCTCAATGACAAACAAAGATATCTCGAGAGGACTCTTAACGCAGAGGTCGAGAAACGCGAAAAATTGCTTAAAATATTGTCTCAAGAAATTAAGACGGAATCAAAATAAACATAGATTTTAATTATTATTATATTATATTATTTGACAATTTTTAGGATTTGATTATTTCGTGGATCAGTTCATCTTTTTTTACTCCAATTTATTATAATTATTGATTT
>JAQGBR010000977.1:0-10220 GCA_034698525.1 Achipteria nitens | reverse complement strand
ACTGTATTTGGAAATCATTTTTATATGAAATTCTTGTGTTGAGTGTGAAATGAAAATCAAAAATAAAAAATCGGACGAAAGAATAAAAATAATTATAAAAAATATAAATAATTGGATCGGTTTTAATTGGTTCTCAATTAAGATTAGAGCCACTGAATTGACGATCAATTTTCTTAAGTAATTATAAGATAATAACATATTTTTTTTTATCGCCTGTCATATGGTTTGACAAATGGAAAATAATTTGGCTCTGAATGAGCTGTTCATTGGATTTTCACACCGAATATGAATCTCTAGAATTAATCCTTGAAGTGAATCAATATTTAAATCGTTTCAACACTTCTTCTCTTCGTTAGTTTGGATTCAGTTTTGAAAATAATTGTTAACAGAATTTCAAACAGAATCTGTTGACCACAAAATGCTAAAACAGTTAGAATTCAGTAATAGATTAATATCTTTTCGCTAAATAATCAAAAATAAATCCAAAGATTTGAAAATATTTTTCTTAAATAAGACATCGATAGAGAAGAAAAAACATTAACTGAAGTGTTCTCTACTTTTTATCAGTCAATTAAATCAGTCATTCATTTAATTGAAGCGTCGTTTGAGACGAGTTTTTATTATTATAACTAAAAATGATTTATAACTTAATGTAAAAACCAATATAACTAATAAATAATAATTGTTTATTAATAAGTGTATCATAACTTCAAGTATTCAACAAAAATGATTCTATCGTTTCATTTGACTATTTTTCTATAATTTCTTATAAATTGCGAGAAATAATAGATAAATAGTTACACAAAAAGTAAGTACATTTCTTTTCCCAAAATTTTTTTGATAAAATGTTTTCTGAATTCAATGCATTTTAAGACTAAATGATTTATTTTTAAATTTATCAGTAATTAAACAGATATTATAATTTATATCATTATTTGCAGTACTCTATCGATAATCTTTAATAAAGTTTAATATAAATTTTTTTGCTTTTTCAGCAAAAAAAATGAAATCAATCGATGAAAATAACTTAAATCTCAACTTCACTGCCAATAATAATAGACAAAAGTCTATGAGTTGTATAGAAAATGCGATTCAAGAAACTAAAGACAAAAATTATACTCAAAATTGTACTAAAGTTACCATAAATAGTGAATCCGATGACTTCGATCAATCGGATCAAAATGTTCCGCCACCAGATGGTAAGTTCTATTAAACTTTTATCCTGTGCTTGCTACTTTTTGGATTAATAGCAATGAATGAAACATATTTGAAGCTCTGTCTAAAAGAGCTATCATTTTATGTAAATTATAAGACTATCGCAAAATTTGAGATAATTTTTAATATTTATGTAAAAATTGATTTTTTGTGCTCTGATTTGAATTTATAGGGGGTTTCGGTTGGATAGTAGTGTTCGCCTCATTTATGTGTAATGTTATCGTCGACGGTATTATTTTTTCATTCGGAATATTATTATTAGAGATATCAGAAGAATTCCATGAATCCAAAGCCAGCACAGCATGGATTGGCTCACTTCAGGCCGGCTTTTATTTAATTATTGGTCCAGTGGTCAGTGCTCTGGCAAATGTGTTCGGGTGTAGAAAAACTACATTATTTGGTAGTGTTTTGGCCTCAACTGGTTTTATACTCTCATATTTCGCCAAAAATGTAGAAACACTTTATCTGACGTTTGGACTCTTAGGGGGTAACCATTTGAATATAAAGTCACCAAATATTCAATTTTCTTCGCTTTATGTTAGGTCTGGGCTTTGGATTTGTATTTTTGCCGGCAATAGTTATGGTCGGATTTTATTTTGAAAAGCGCCGGGCATTTGCCACTGGAATAGCTGTTTGCGGTTCAGGTAGTTTTGTATTTAATGTTTTCTTAGTTTTAGTAATTCATTAGTTTTTCAATCATTCACTTCAAAGCTCTTAAAATAGTATTCCTTCAATGCAGGCATCGGTGCCTTTATGTTGGCTCCGGTCACACAGTTTTTGGTCGAACAGTTTGGTTGGAGAGGATGTGTACTAATTTTGGCCGGAATTACACTGAACTGTGCTGTCTTTGGATCGCTGTTCAGACCAGTCGAACATTTAAGACATTCTCCTTCTCAGAAGCCATTACTTCTAAGGATCAAAGAGGCCAGGGATGCGCTCTGGACTGAATCCGATGATGAAGTAGATGAAGTCTCTCCCACTGCCAGTCAGAACAGCGCTCCTCCCCCTTATTCTGAAATTGTAAATATTGTAAAGTCTTCAGGGAATGGACAGATAGGTTCAAACAAATATCATGTAAAGCGTAAATCAGAGGTACCGACTGATGAACACCGGTGTCGGCGTCGGACTAAAAGCTATGACGAATCGAAACTGTATTTCAGAGAAGAAATGCTTTACTCAGCGATGAGTCTAATTGTGTTTAGGAATAGATCTGCGACCGGAATGAGTCAAACGTTAGATAAAAGTACAAAATTGAGTTCAATTAAATCAGTGAATGAGTCCAAAGAGAAATCATCGCAAGAATTATCGCAATCGAAGGCAACCATTAGTTCATTGCAAACAACAAATGACTCAAAAGTCTGTTTTCCGTCTTTTACTGAAATGTTTGACTTAACTCTACTGAAAAGTCCGTCGTTTTTATTACTGTCTTTGAGTGGATTTCTTTGTTTGAGTGGTTTTTTCATACCCTTCATGTATATCGCAGATCGGGCTAAACTGTTGGGTAGGCATCCAATCAATTCTAAGACAAATACTAATTATTTATAAATATATTGATTTGTGATTAAACTAATCTAATCTCTGGTTATTTGATTGAAAAGGCTGTACACCAGAGAAGAGTGCTTTCCTGTTGTCAATAATAGGAATAACAAACACTATCGGTCGTGTGTTTTGCGGATGGATTTCCGATAGACCTCAAGTGAATGCCTTATTGATCAATAATGTGGCGCTTACTGTCGGAGGTGTCGTCACAATACTTATGCCCATCGTTTGTCTCACTTATGTGTCTCTTATCGTCTACGGAGCTATTTTCGGATTTTCAATTGGTATCCATTCAATCAAAATCTTTGAACACTTCCTCATAAATAACACATTTCCTTATTTCCTTCTTCTTATTGATAGCCTGTTTCGCAGCTCTTCGTTCTGTAATAACTGTAGAACTGTTAGGTTTGGAACGGCTTACCAGTGCTTTTGGACTCTTATTACTCTTTCAAGGAATCGCAGTTACTATAGGCTCACCCATTGCTGGTATCAATAATAATCGTTCCAAAGATCATAATTAAGTGTTTTATTTGTAAACATTTTCTTAAAATACTTTTCCCACAAAAAGGTTGGTTTTTCGACATAACCGGCTCTTATGACTATTCATTTTATTTATCGGGTTCTGCCATCGCTCTGTCGGGAATCATGTGTTTTCCATTGTCTGCAATCTCAAAATGGGAAAAAGGAAAGCCTGGTTTCGGTGCAATAAATTAGGTCTAATTAAGAACACTTTAAAATTGAAAGACTCGTTATTTTCGATATAAAATAGCAAAAAATTACTACAATTTTACAAAACATTTATTGTTCTTATTTTGTATTCAGTTTATTGTGATTTCTATTAAAATTTGATTTATTTTACTTAATTTGGAATTATTTAAACTAATTTTGATTTTTATCTAAATTATTATTAGTTAGAAGTTTTTGGTAATTATTTATTCAAAATAACTAACAAACATAATAATAGAATTTTTAATTAATTTTATAGATGACTGTTTCAGGTAATTCATAATTCTGTTTAAATTAAACAGATTTAAATAAATGATTACTTAATTAATATGTAATTATTCTTTAATTTCATAGTTATTTTGAATTATTTTAAAGTAATTTGATTGACTAAACTTTGTCTGTAAGTCTTTAGTATTTATACGGCCTGTCCTTCACTCCATAATATAATTAAATGATTATACATTAAAGTCAGAGAAAATTGAGAGCATTAGAAATTTGTACAAGCTCATAGAAATCACCAAACTATTATTACTGGAAATACATTTAATTCAGTTTTCCTTAATTTTAAATTAAAATTAGTTTTCAATCACTAATTGTTTATTGTTTATTGAGAGTCCCTTTTAGAATTAGCATGTTCAATTTAGAATATGTGACTGAGAATATAAATTGACATAAATATTATTCACATATTTATGATTTGAAACTTAAAAAAATTATTGAAATTTCAATCAGTTTTTATGATTTAATTTTATATTATTTACTTTTTAAGTAATTTTTATTTATTTAAGGAATGAATAAATTTAGGAATAGTTTAAACTTCAGTCGCTAATTGTTTAGCGAAAGCAATGAAGGCTAGTGTTGTCTCAGCACAGGTCTGTCTGATTTGAGAGGCGGGGAGTGTGAAACCATAGGTCCCTTTATCTCTCAATTCTGCGGTATACGAATATTTAACACCTGCCCCACCATAAGCCCAATCTGTGATTTTTTGATTAATGGCTCAAATAATAAAATAAATGAAATAAAAATATTTATATTTGAATTACCGTCAGCTCCACCCGCGGCCGCATCTTTCAAAGCAAAGAATGTCCGAAAATCATAATTAATTTATGGATCAAATAAAATAAAGTGCAAAAAAACTTACATAGAACATTTGTTGAAGTTCCAACAGTATATGTTGTGCCGTAAAGTTGTCTCAAAGCAGTCGTCGCAATATTAGCCAAACGGTTCTAAAAAACAAAACAAAAATTAATGGAAATTTTCGGGATTTATATTTTACCAAATCTTTGTCATCGGGGGTCAGAGCAGAAGTCCAGCCCTTTTTGAGAGATAATACTTTATAATTTAAAATATCAATTTAGGCAATGATTACCCAGGGATACAACCAATATTGACCATAAGAGTGAACGGCAAAGTATGCCTTCACTCTTGCTTTAATTGGTGTGATATAATCCTCAACTGCTTTAGTTTCCGATTCAGAGAATGCATTCGGTCCTCGATATGTGTCGGAACCTATTATTATAACAATGGTTTGAATTGATATGTCTTTAAAATATTCCAAAATGCTTACATGGATTAGTAGAGGCTCCCTGTCCTCCCCATTGATAACCAAAATTTCTGTTTGGATCGGCTCCTAAAGTAATTTATTTATTTGAAAATCTATTTAATAGTCAATAATAAACAACAAACCATAACAAGTACTGTAAGGCCTTCGGGTCTTTCTCCACATCCTATCATTGGTGTGCGTATATTCATAACTATTAATACAATTATTTGTTATTTAAGTTTATTATTGAATAAGTTTTTAAGTCATACCCATCAGCGTTAAGAACTGGAAGAATATGGAAATCAAATTTAGTGAGGAGTGACACAATATCTGCGTTATTAGACTCATATCCCTGAACCAAATTTTGGGCAAAACATTGAACGGTTGCGGGAGATATCCATTCGCGGGCATGGATTCCAGCCTCCAAGAAAATAACTGGTTTGGTATTTGATGCCTGATTTACACCAATTTTGACGACACGAAGATCTCTCGCGCCGTAGGATTTACCGATCGTTACCACAGAAGATATCGAAGAATATTGTGATTGAATGGCAGCCAAAAAGTTGTATACATTGGCTATTCTCTGATAAGTATCGAAATAGTTAGCAATTATATCAGCTCTGGTAGACTCCAGTTTTATGGGTTTGTAAGTCCTCTCCTCTTCTATTCGTCTGTTATTTTTATTTTAAAATTATAATTAAAACAAAATTACTTTTTTCGGGGAAAATAATACTTTTCTAAGTCATCGATGAGAACCGCTTTTTCAAAATTCCTGTTACGAAATATCTTATTGAATGTATGGTTCAAATGTGGTGGTACCATTACATCTACCGCTCTATTCAATTGTGTCGGACCTTTCCAGAAGTCAAGCTTTTGGTTCAAAATAATATTAACTTAAAAAGTATTTATAATTTTTATGAATTACTTACTTCTATCACATTATTCTCTAATTCTCTCAAATAGTTTAATTGATTTTTAGTTTTTGGAATCAATCGGAGCACAGAATAGCCATTATAATGACGAACACTATCCTCGCAATTAAATCCAATGATAAACAGCAAAATTGCCGAACAAATCAGTTTAACCGACATTTTTCGACAGAAATCTCAACTTTTCTGGAGTTAACTTCTCGTCCCAAAACTCAAATGCTTTTAAACAAAAAAATATTTTCCGAATACTTTTATTAGGTTTTATTTTAACTATCAATAAATCACTGATAATTTGATGTCTTTTATCAGTAAATATCTTTTAGTTTATGTCTCATTCAGATTAGTTACCGAATAATTTGGTTCTTTATTTTTTAATAAATTATAGATTTTAAACATTTATTCAATTATTAAATCTCAGAAAAATTATTAAATTGTTTGTCTAATAAAATGACTACTTTACTAACAATAATAGAAATAATAACATGTTCAATTTGAATAATTGTTTGAAATTTAAACTTTGAACTATATTTTATGATTTTAATACAGAAATCCTTTTTTTGTGATTTATTTGAAAGTTTTATTAAATAATGACAGATAAGACCTGAGATAATTGGAGAACACATTATGTCCTTAAAGTTTGATTTATTAATTTATTTTAGTATATAATGTAATATTATTAAAGTCAAATGCTTAAAAACTAGTTTACCCAGATCATCGGGCATATAGTCTTTACAATGAAATAGTCAATAGTATGACTCTATATGAAAATATAATTTTTCTTTTTACACGAAAATAAAAAATTATCATTTATCTAGTTCATTTAATTTAGCTAACACACCCTGAATAAATTGAAGTGAAAAATACTTTTCAGGTAAATTTTTAACAAATCGTTGATATTCTTCGAGATAAATTTCAATCATTGCTATAACTTCGGGATCAGATACGAGAAAGTCTGACAGTTCTTTCAGTGCAAACCTTTTTTGATCCCATTCTGTGATAAGAGATACAAAATCAGTGGCGCGATAACCGCATTGAGTGATATCGAAATCACAGACTATTAGCTCATCATTTGTTTCAGTAATTAATAGATTACTGGAACTGAAGTCGTTATGAGTGAAAACTACGGGACTGTTAGACCTTTCAATAACACCTTTAATCCAATCAATTTCGGCTTTTTCTCAAACACTTCTAATAATCTGATTAAGAGTTTATAGAGAAAGTTCTCTTCACTTAACTTCGACAGTCTGTTGACACCAATTGCCAGACAAATAGTCTTTACATAATTGTAAACACTTTTCTTAAATATCGGGGGGAGTTTCTCCTCTCTTCAAATTCATTATCAAAATCTAATTCATCGATACTTTTGATATCAATTATTAACACTTTATTTAATATTTACTAATTAATTACTAATTAAAAATTAATAACTTTTATTCTCATCAAAGACTATAAACTAAATTAAATTTGTATTAAAATCATTTAATTAATAAAAGATGGCGTCAATACTTTATTGATTGTCTGAAGCGCTTCAGTATAGAGTATTTTCTTGACCTCCAACTCATTTTTCTCGTCCTCCAGAGGGTCGTCATCGACCAGATCTTCGTTTATAAACTTTTTGTCCACTTTATTCTCGACTTGACTTCTTAGGGTCACTCCAATGAACTTTTCTGTCGCATCAATCATTTCTTTATGACAGAGCTTTGGAAGGGCGTCCCTTTAATATTAAAAATAAACTTTTACTATATATATATATATTTTAAAAAAGGACTCACTTAAAGTTTTTCTCGACAATTGGAATATAAGCAAGGACAAGTTTCATAACTTCTTCTATTTGTCTCTCAATATTTATCGAATAATTATTATTATTAACATTAAAGTGGTCTTCGCTTTCAGACAATTCAGTATTTTTAGACATTTCGAGTAAATGTTTCAACTCTTCAGCACTTGAATGGGACTCGAAGTTAAGTTTAAATGTGCCGAATGTGTCGTTCCTAAAATCAAATTCAAAATTAATGATAAACGGATGAGTAAATGATAGGGGCAAGACATGTTTTAGAATGTTTTAGAAATTAATGTCAAAATATTTTGCTTTTTATTTATTAAAATAATTAATTAAATTATAAGTAAAATAAAAGAATATATAATTATAAACTGACCCAGCCAAATCAAATCTTGCAGAAAGTAACCCATAAATAATAAGATTAGGCCATTCTTCCCAATCCATTTGCGCCGAACCAATATTAATTGGTCCATTTCTCTCAGTTTTCGTATCATCCGAAATCCACTTTAGAACTCCTGTGGAGTGATTAAAATACTCGTCCTCACCTTTGACTTTAATCCAACTCGATTTTGATTCATCACTTTCTATGACATAACTTAACTTTTTTGGTCTAAATTCAAACAATAATTTAATTTAATAATTATTTTAATATTAGAACTAAACTTCATTTCTTTAACGAAGTCTTCGTGAATAGTATTGATGTACGCCTTTTCTGTTTCCAATCTGTATTCAACCCTTTCTCTACACCTTTTCTTACACTCGCGAACATATTCCAGAGTAATATGAGTATACAAATCGCTGTAAAATTGATAAAAATAATTATCGAGGAAAGATATTTAAGATATTTAAGTAATACATTAATTTTGGATAATTTCCGATTCCTTTAGCACTTTCTCTCACAATTGACTCAATTTCTCTCCAGACTGAGTCAACACATTTAAGGGAAGGCATTCGCATTAAGTCTATAAAATTAAATTAAATTTAATTAATAAATTTAATTTAATGACAGTATTTATATTATACCGATTTGTTTTCGCACAACCAATTCGAACACTGCATTTGGCACATAGTAGTGGACTCGAGTGCCACAACTGTTTTGGATGCAAACACCGATTTCCTGTTTGATCCGTTGTTTATCGCGAGAGATCTCATTCATTGATTTTCCGTATTTTATATTTATTATTTCGCTTATTTTTGCGCCGCCATTAAGTCTGTCCACAGATAACTCCTCTCCCTTTCCAATTTCATCCCGGAATTTATTTCGAAATTTTTCAATTGTTTCTGAAATTAAAACATTTGGTTCCATATCTCTAATGAGGACTTCCATGTTATCTATTCGTTCATTCACTTCAAAGAGTTGGTCTTCAAATCTGTCCCGAAGTGCCGGCAGTTCTTTAAATAAATGATGGGCTAATTCTGTCTGAAGATATCTTTGAAGATATGGAACACCCAATCTCTGAGATATATCTTTATATGAAGAGTGCTGAGAGAAGAACTTCTTTTCGTCGGCTATCGCTTCTCTTAAGTCCTTTTTGGAGTCGATATCCTTTTGCGATCGATTCACAACTCCAATGAAACCTCTTTTAAGACGAATTTTATGTTCATTGAGAAGAATATTACGAGCATTAGTTCCCTCTCCCATTAGATCCAGTTTAGTCAACACACCAATAGTTCGTTTGCCCTCCGGATCCACATCTCGTGACAACTTTATTGCATCGGATGTCGATAAGTCTTATTAAATAAATTATATAAATATTGATTTGTGGGTAAATGTGTTGCAATGATGTTTAATGAGTTACCTTGGTTTGCTGGGGTCACCGCCACGATAAGGCAGTTATCTTTTGAAATGAAATTAATAATCAGATCCCTAACAATCTTTTCAATGTCTTCCGGTTGGTTTCCGACCGGAACTTTTGTCATTCCGGGCAAATCAACTAAATTCAAGTCCAAAACATCGGGTGATGTTATCATTAGATTTATTGGATCCGCAGAAATACTGGAATTGGGAACCGTTCGGTTGGTTTCGTCTTCTATTTCTCTTTGAATTTCTTCAAAATCAGTGAATATTTTGGACGAATGAAGAAATTTAGCGAAAACTATAAATTAATAAAATATTTATCTAAACATCAATTATATTATTAAACGATTAATACTTTTGGAGTCGTCTCTATTTTGTTTGAGCTGAAGAATAAGAGGTCTTCGGGTAACGATATCAGAACCTCGGGGTAAGAAATCTCTGCCCACAAAACTTTCCAATACTGAAGACTTGCCCGCAGATTGTGATCCGACGACAACTATTTGTGGCAAACTCTGTACCATTTCTGATGCATTCAATGCACTTAATTTGTCGTGAAGTTCATTAAGAACTCCAATCAGTTTAACCATACCTTCATTACAGGAATTCATTTTTAAACATTAAATACTTAATATATAAATTGATAATTAAATATAATTTTCATAAAATATTACTTAACATTTAATAAACAAC
>JAQGBR010000976.1:0-10221 GCA_034698525.1 Achipteria nitens | reverse complement strand
ATTTTGTAAATTGTTTTCCTTTAATTAAATTTTAGCATTAAAATTGAGGCGTTGTTACCCAAAATTAAAAAGTTTAAATATAATAAAAATCCATTGCGACTAAGATTTTTCGTGTGATTAACTGGAACCAGAACTCATTCTTTGCGACAATTTTTCCGGTTGATTTTTGCATTAAAATTGGTTGACTTTTTTTCAATTATTAATTAGAAATTGATATTTAATTTTAATGTAAAACAAATTAAAAAACTTTTAACTAATTCAAAACATTCATTAAAAATTTCAAATGTAGTCAGAAATTTGTGTAAAATTCATTGTAAATTCATTTCAATAAATTTTTCGAAAAGAGCTATGAGTTCTCTCATTCTTCCCATTCATGAAAATGATTTAATTTGGTAAATCAAAATTATATTTAAAAATATTTTTACAGCTTAGAGTAAATTTTAGATCTAGACACTCCTTCAAATCATATTTTTTAAAGAGTTCATAAAATGTAAATTATTTGATGACGTTTTTGAGATCAACGAATTGTTTATTAATTGGCGAAAATAGTATAATTAAAATGAAAGAATAAATATTGGTTTTATCTGATATCCGAGTTATGTTTGCCTGTATTTTTTAATATATTTGTATTGAAAAGATAAATTTAAATTATTTTTCATCTCTACGTTTCAGAATCTAGTTAAACATTATTTTATTCTTATTTTAATAGGTTTTTATAATGATTTTAAAACAATCTAAAAGCTGTAAATTTGTTCATATATTTGTTTATTTAAATTTTATTATAATTGATCAAAATAAAAATATAACTTTTGGTTTAACATTCCTTTATCCTAATTGAAAATATTTTTAAAATTTTTGTTACAATTTAATACTTTTTTTATAAAGTTAATTCTTTATTTAATGTTTTGTAAATTAAAAGAAATCAAGAGAATCAAAATGATTATTAATTAGTCATTTAATGATAAATTTGAAATAATTTGTTACTATTATATATTTGAATAAATTATGAACATGTTCATTTTCAATATGTTAGAAAGTACCCTTCAAAAGTGGTTTAAAAAGCAACCTTGCACTTAACAATAAAGATAAGAGGGGGAATAATATTAGCTTAAATGTTAGATATCATTAATATTCAATTTCTAATCCTTGAAAGCTTTAATATTTCTCTTTTTGAAAAATTTCAAATTTGTTTAAAACTGTAAATTTGTTCATATATTTCGTTAAATATAATGAGTAAAATAAAATACTAATATTGGAAATTGCCCATAGAATGTTATTTTTTGAAATGTTACAAATTGAGTAAGAGTTTTAGTTATTAAACCAAAATTGTTGGGTTTGAAATAAATAATATTTTTAATTAGAAATAATAATTAGGGCCCACTATTAATGAAATTTTTCAATAAACAAGATAAATCTAAAAATTTTCTTTTATAAATTTATAAATTTTCTTATCAATTAATTATTATAAGAGCATTTTATTACTTTAAAAATTGATTGTAACAAAAACGCAAAATTTTATCTTTATATTTCTAATTATTGATATACTTTGGCTATCCAAAAATTAACCATGGTATAATTTTTCAGAATTCTAAACTTTGCTATTTTTCAAGAAGTGGCTACGAATAGATGTTTAATATTAATTGATTTATATTGCACTCAAAATATTTATATTTAATTATATAAATTATAAGTTTGGACTAATAACTAAAATTCTCATATTTTTTGTGTTGAACTCTGTATAAGAAAATTTATCGCCGATTCTATATTATTAAAATAATCACCAAATTATACAATTTTTAACAGTAATTGAAATGTTAATAATAACATTTTTATTTACCAATTTAAATTTTGCTTAATTTGATAAATTTTACATTGCATTTAGGCCAATCAAATTTTTTAATGAAATATTTAAATTAATTTTCAGTTTATAAAATATTTTCAGAAAAATTGAATAATTAATAGACATTAAATATTAAATCAGCTTTACTTTAATAAAATAAATACAAATTTCTAAATAAGGTTATTAATTGGAGAAATTTTTTATTTCCTAAAATGATTTTTAAATAAAGTATAAAATCAATAGATTTGTTAAAATATTTCGTTAAAATAAAAACATAACTGGTTTTTCATCATTTTTATTGTAAGTGCTAATATTGTTCTTGGAATTTTTTTACAATTTTTCGTTAATCTTTTAATCCATTAAACCATTAATCGGATTAACAATTGATTGGAAATAACAAATTTTTTAACAAAAATAATAAACTGTAAATTAATATAAATTGTATGTTAAATATAAATGTTTTGAATAAAATAAAACAACTGTCCTCACATCTTATTAATTTGAGTTTTATTAAACTATTTTAATTTTTCAATTGAGACAAATGCTAATTAATCCCAAACCAATTTTTAGGATTAATTACTGTAATGAGTCATTACTAATGACTTATATGAGTGGAAGCAAATGAAAATTATAAAATATTCAAGATCATTTTCCAATTATTTTGTATTGAATGATATTTTTAAATCAGATAACATGTCTCGTAATTTCATAGACAATACTAATTCTACTGATGATATTCTCTATCTTGATCAAACATATATGGATCATGTTCTTTAAAGATATGTCTTTTTGTAATTGTTTGATCTAGATATTTTGGAAGTTATTAAAAACAATCTGATTTCTGATGACTTTGAAAAACAAATAGACTTTAAGAAATGGTCCACATTCATAAATAATTCGTTTAATTCATGTAGTAATTCAAATAGTTTAAATTAATTCAAAAATAAATTCAATTAGTTATTCCAATTTTATTGAACCTAGATGATTAGATCTCTAATCAAAAAATAAGGTGGTTCGTTTATAGACCAATATTTATATTTTAATTTTATTCATTTATATCAAACGAAGTATTTGAACAAATTTATTGTTTTTGATTAGTAATTAAAAGAAAGTCAACCAATTTTGAGGCAAAAATCAAAGGGAAATATTGTCGCAAAGAATGAATCATTCTGAATGACTGAACCCAACCGTGTTCTGGTGACAGTTAATCCCACGAAACATGTTACCAGGAATGGGTTTTTCAAATTGAGTTTCAAATGCGTTTCCTTTCAGAAGATATTGAATAACAATTGAAAAAATAACCGAAGTTTATAACCAAACACTTTTAAAAACGCATTTAATGACATCACTTTTAGAGATGTGTGGACTCACCTATTCCGTTCTATTCAATCAGATTTATTTGAAATATTTCATTAATATAATTTTGAATATTTCGCCAAGAATAAATCAATACTCATGTTTTATTCATTTATCAAAAAATAATTTTTTTTAATGAAGTTTTATAGAAATTATAGAAAAGTTTCGCTAGATTATTTAGAAAAATTATTTTTGGCAATTTAATTAAATAAGGGTGATTGAAACGATATTTAAATTTTTATTTGATTCTCTTTAATTGAAAATTAAAATTTAATTTTCTTATCATATATTTATATAAATCTATTATTTTTATTTCTTTAAAGTCTATGAAATGAAATAAAGTCTAAAAACAGTAAATTTGTTCAAATATATAGTTAAATATAAATCGTAAAAATAAAAACATCACTAATGGAAGCGAAAAAGCCCCACCTATTTTGCGATCAAAAATCTAATCAATTATTAAAGTTCTGTCCAATTACTACAATAATAATTTTTTTGAAATTAACTTTTGAATAAACTTTTAACTAAATAGGAAATTGTTCCCCTTTTAATTTATAATGCTTATTTTTTACTTGAATATGTTTAGAATCTAAATTTTAGATTAAGCATGCATAGATGATTCTATATTGGGCCTAATTATATTTAATTTAACATTTAATAGCAATCAGTGCTTTTCTATTACTAAAAACCTATGAAATGGCTTTAAAGTTATAAAAAATTTAAAGAACAAACGAATCAAGATCAATGACGACAGACCGGGATAATTTAGAAATTTTAACTTCTAGAGGGTTTTGAAATAAAACCTAAAAACAATTAATTTGTTCATATATTTGAGTAAATATAAATCATTTTAACAAAAATTCAATAAATGAACAAAAAAAACGTTAAAAAATTTTAAGAGCTTTGAGAGCTACCAAGTTAAACCATTTTAATGATTTGGATGATTAAATTAAATTTCTATAAAAATAAGAGGATCAAGGTTTTGGAACAAAACAATAAAAATTACATTTTTAACAGCGATTTTGAAAATTTATAAAAATTCAGCAATAATTGGGGAATTAGGTGAACTCACTCGTTGATGAGATCTGGCAAGTTTAAGGTATTTGATCTGGCCAGGTTCGGGGATGTAACAAAGCTTATTTAAATAGAACCAAATTTGTATCATCCAATAATCATTTTAAATCATTAAATATGAAATAAATAGAGATGACTTTAGAGCCACCTTTGAGAGCTACTTGCTAACATTTTTAATATAGAGAATGAGTAAAATTTATTTAGAATTCTGGAAAAATGGTATAAATTTTATAAATTTAATTTTGTTATAAAATAATAGAATGCAATGAAACTAAAAATCTAATATATATTAATTTAAAAATATTATATTTTGTATCGAATAGTATAATACTAATATCAGAAACTAGAAATTAATTCAAATTTAAATTTCACCTAAAACCAATCTTAATTAAATTCTGGCTATCTCTAGTAAAAAGTTTATTTATTTGTAAAAAAGTTGTTAACTGTAACTTAAATCAAATATATATAAGTAAATATAAATTGAAATAAAACAATAATTTAATAAATTTTTTAATTTTAAAATTTTTTATGTTTTAATTAAATTTTAGTTAATTTTAGTTAGTTTAGACCAAATGTGAATAATTCAATGCAATAAAACTAAATTAATATTAAAACATATATGAAATTTAAATATCTTATCAAATCTTTACTATAATTATATATAAAAATACTTTATATTTCTTCAAAAATTATTTAGAAATAAAATCTAAAAACAGTAAATTTTTTCAAATATTTCTTTAAATATAAATCATTAAAATAAAAGGATAACTATCGGCTTTGCGAAAACGACATTTTCTCCATTATTTTTCAATTATGATTAGGAAATGTCTATTATTTATAATTCATTATTTCATTTCTTTGATTGAAACATTTTCTTTGATTTTGTATCAAAACTGGTTTTTTTCAATTATTAACTAGAAATTGATATTTAATTTTATTGTAAAATAAATTAAAAACTGAAAATTAATTCAAACCATTCATTAAAAATGATTTCAAAATAGTTTAATATTTGTTTAAAAATTCTTCAAAATATGTTTCACACAAATAAAATGTAATCTTTAGATACATTTGTCAAACATTTCAATTAATTTTTCGAAAATGTGTACTTTACTTAGCAATTCATTAAAATAGTTTAACTTGGCAATACAAAGTAATATTTAAAAAAATTTTACAGTATAAAAGTTGCAAATTTTACATCTAATCACTCATCAAAATCATATTTTTAAGAGAATTCTAAAACTGTAAATTATTTCATAATATATATTAATTATAAATACAATACAACAAAAAGAAAAGCAATACAACAATTGGTTTATTTCTGTCATTATTTTAGACAAATCCGGTGCTATTGGAAAAGACACTACAATTTTTATAAGTAATATGTCGATTACTTTAGATTTCTGCTAAAATTCGTAATTTAATTAGCATTAGAATAACATTAAGTTTTAGCTTAAATAAAATATTTCAGTAAATATATATGATTTGAACAAAAAAATACAGCTGACAAGTGAAGAGTTGACACCAGGTGCTACCTTTGAAGAGTAGCCATTAGCAGCCACCTTTATCAGCTGCCACCATTAGCAGCCATCTTTCCCAAGTGACGACAATAATAGCAAGGTTTTAAAAGTTATATTAAATTATTCTTTTTGAACCAAAGCATGACCAAGCTATCTCCCCCCCCAAAGCATGACCAAACTACCCCCTTCAAAGCATGACCAAGGTGTAGACCTAACACGATGAGCAAGCTGTCAATAATGATTCTGCAATTATTCACCCCACCCTTATGCTGTATTGTATGAACCAATCCTGAACTAGCTTCCACATAATTGGATTAATATGGGCGCAGGTCTAAAACAATGATCCGAATATTCAAAGCCATATAAAAGCCCTGGTATTATAAGAATGATTTTGATTTTAATTTGATTTTAACTTTCATTCTAATTTTAATAAAAATAATTTAACCAAAAGTAAGTTTTGTTCGTCGTCAAGCCCAGCAACGGCTTAGAGCCGTGTGTTGGGATTATAAGCCTAACCTTACCGTCAATAATGTTTTATTTCTAATGATTTGATTTAAAGTGTGATTTGTGAAAAATTTATTGTGGTGGTAATGGAACGGGTCTATGGCCAGGACCTGAACCATTACAATATTCTAAACATCAAGAATTTTACAAATTATCTATTAATTTTTAAGTTGATCTAGTTAACTTCTGGGTATTTGAAAAGTGGTTCAGTTAATTATTTTGTTTTTCTGGTTTTAATTTTCTTATCAAATAATTGTTAAAATAATTTTTTATTATAAAGAATCTAATTATTTGATTAAATGATTTTTCTATTCTAGAGTTTTAAAACTGTAAATTTAATCAAAAATTTCGTTAAATATAAATAATTAAAATAAACCATAACTTTTGGATACATTTATTATCGTTATCCCATTTGATTACTTTTTTATTACTTATTTTCTTTAAAAATTAAAAAATAGGAACAGGAGATCTAAAATAAAAACTTTAGACAAAACATTAAAAATCATTTTATTTCTTTAAAAATGAATTTGAAATAAAATCTAATAGGCCCAAGTTTTTTTTGGTAATATTTGTCTTGAAAAATAGTATAGAATCTAGTTTTCCAACTTTATGTTAGTCAGTACTTTAGAGTAAAATAGCAAAGAAAAGTTATAAATTTAACAAAAATATTAAAACATGAGATACAATTAATTTTGGTCTTTCAATAAATAAAGTTAGCAACTTATTTTAGAAAAGGAAAGCACGATTAGAAATACAAGTCGAAAAGAATCTAGGTCTACTATTTCAAGAGCCATATACGTATATGTATATATGTATAAGATTTCGTGTGTGTTATCGTTATTAAAATTTTGAACAATTATTCGACAGTGAATTTCGTATAAGAGTCTAATTAAACAAAAAAGTATGAATAATTGGTCAGAATAAAATGCGTAGTGCTTATAATTATTTGAGATATCCTTTTCCCATATATTATGTTCTATACAATTTTTCAAGACCAATATTACAGAAAAAACATGTTCCTAGTTCACTCCAATAGAAATATTTTATTTTACTCATTTATATTTAACGAAATATTTCAACAAATTTACTGTTTTAAGAATTTAGAAGAGAAAAATCATTTAATCAAATAAATAGGTTTTTATGATAAAAAATATTATTCTAACAATTATTTGATATGAAAATTAAAGTAAGATTTTAGGTAAAATTCCCTATTTTATAGTAATTTTTTACTAGAACTTAAAATACTTGTATAATTTAAAACCATAAATATTTCAATATTTTAAATTTTAATAAAAATTTAAATAATATTAATTTAATTTTAAAATAAACTTTATTTTGATAAACATAAAGTTTTAAAGTTTAATAAATATTAAAAATCTTATTTTGATTTACCTAATTATACTCTTTTACAGAATTGGAAAGTAAAAAAACAAGAAGGTAATTTGTAACAAAAGTCAATGAGAAAGTTGCCAGACAGAATGAGGTAAAAATACAATAAAAATTTTTAAATAAATAGAACACGAATTAATTGGGTGGAAACAGTAAATAACTTTTTAGAATTTAACCAGTAAAACATTTGATTATTCTTTTTAAAAGTCTGAATTAAAAGTACTTAAAATATGCTTACCACGTCTAAATCCCTATTTATTCTAGCTTTGGTTATCGAGTTTTAAATTCTGTTCATTTAAAAGAATGTATGATTCAAATATATGAAGGTCTATTTGTTTTTGAAAGTCATCAGAAATCTCTTTTAACTTCTATATCAAATTATACAAGACTCAAATAAAAATTGTTCCAATAATAAGTAATTTTATCTACCACTGGATCTTATCTAACGTAGTTATGGCCACCAATAATCAAAACTTTATTCAGTAAAATAAAAATTTCTAAGAAATGTTAATAACTGTAATTTAAACCAAATATTTCAGTAAATATAAATCATTTGAACAAAAATACAATAAATGGTTAAAAAACGCCCCAATATTGAAATAATGCATATAAACAGTAAATTTATTCAAATATTTTGTTGAATTTAAATCATATGATAAGAAATTAACTATTATACGATGAATTTTGTTTATTTTTTTTATATAGAATCTGTTATCTTATAATAAAAGCAGTGAAAGCATAATTTTGCTAGCAATTATCTAGCAATAATTTTTAAACAAATAAAATGTTCTTATTCTGGAAAGAATTCAGTTTTATTTTCTTCAGTTTTTTATGAATATTTTTTCAAAATTAAGATTTGATTTGTTATTAAAATAATTGAATTCAAGAAAACTAAATTCACTCTAAAATTATAATAGAAATTATTTTTGAGATAAAGTCTAAAAACAGTAAATTTTTTTAAATATATCGTTAAAAATAAATCATTAAAATAAAACGATAACTTTTGGTTTTCAAAGTCATTAATTTTTACGTCAGAAATGTTTAAAATTGAGACGGAGTTTTTAATTATTAAATCAAAACAGTCGGACATACGTAAAAGCCTTTTTAATTAGATGTACTAATTCGAGCTCACTATTTAATGATATTTTTTCAATTTAAATAAACTTCCAAATTTATCCAATTTTTATAATAGTTGAAATATTCATACATTTTTCGATAATATGAAAAATACAATCTAAATATGATCAAGTAAATATCGATTAAGGTCACAAATTGAATCTAGATTTACTTTCAGTTAACTCTAAAAATATATCAAATATTTATAAAAGATTAGTTTATCGAAACATAAATTTTTGGAAAACGTGAAAATAATAACCAAATTGGTGTCTATAAACAGTAAATTTGTTCAAATATTTCCTTAAATATAAATGATTAAAATAAAAGTATAACCATCGATGCTTTTGGTGACTCTTTTGAGTGCCACTTGCTAACATATTGAATGCTGAGAATGAGCATGTTCATAATTGATTCAAATATATAGTATGCAAGTTATTTTCAAATTTTTTCAAAAAATGAATAATTAAAACAACTTATGGGTAGAAATCCAAATATAAGCGTCACATTAATATTGAGTAAAAATTATCAAGTTAAGTATGATTTCTTAAATTTTTCAACTAATAATAAACGCAAATTTTCTTCCCTTTTATATTTTTATGCACCAATGAGTATAACCATAGATGGAGCAAATTTAGATTTATATTTTTTGCGAGTTTTTAGAAATCATATTGAACTTGATAATTTTTACTCAGAATGGATGTTACATTATGAATGTATTTTTAACTATAAATTGTTTTTAGTTGTCTCATATCTTATTACTTTAATTGGTTACTCATGCTCATTCTCTACATTAAAATTGTTGTAGGGGCCCTGAAAAGTGATCCCAACAACATCGCTGAGTATAACTATTGAGAAATTCTTGGATTTATTTATCATTTGCTCATTTTCAATATGTTAACATGTAGCCCAAAATGCTTCCCCAAAAAGAACTTTGCATTCGACAATAAAGTTAAGATGGGTAAAAGAGGGGAAATAATAGTATAAAAATATGAACTCGCTTAAATGTTAGATTTCATTAATTAATTCAATTTCTAATCTTTAAAACTTCTCTTTTTAACAAAATTTTAAATATTTTAAAAACAGTAAATTTGTTAAAATATTTTGTTAAATATAAATAAATAAAATAAAATCATAACTATTGGGTTATAAGTGGTTAATATTTTAATAAATTATTTTGAAAATCTATCTAAAAAATTAAGTAAAATTGTTTTATTTGCTAAATAAATGTTTAATTTTAAAATTTGTAAAATGTTAATAACTGTAACTTAAATCAAATATTTCAATAAATATAACTCATTTGAACAAAAATGAAATAATGAAAAATTGAAAGATTTTTCGTGCGATTAACTGTCACCATAACACGGGATGACTTATTCTTTGCGACAACCCTTCCACTTGATTTTTCCATTAAAATTGGTTGACTTT
>JAQGBR010000975.1:0-10223 GCA_034698525.1 Achipteria nitens | reverse complement strand
AATTTTATCAGATTTTAAAGCTCTTATCAACACTATTAAAGAAAGTGAAAGATTAGGATAAACTTTAAAATATTTTAAATCAAACATTTAATTAATTGTTTTCATAAGATTTGATTTAATAAATTGAAGATATATTACTATAAAAAGTTAATTAAATTAAGAAAATTAAGCTAAATAAATTCTGAAATTAATAGATTATTTCAGACGAACATAACGCTGATTTAGTTAAGTTTTATTTTTCATATAAAAAGCTTAATAAAATAAGCAAGCATCTTCGCCCTATATATTAAACAAATTTGTTTCATTAAATAAACTAAACTGTACTCGAAGCATAAAATGCGAAACAAAACAAACTTACTGTATACTGAAACTCATAATATCCTGATTCAATCGATTTATTTAAGATTATTTTATTAAAATTATTTAGTAAGTCAAATTAAAAGTTTATTGATAGAATAATTAATAATTAACATAAAATTTTAATAAACATTTTCTAAATATTTTAATTTAATTTAACAGTTAAGAACTATCAATTAATTATCAGGAATATGTGAATAAGTATTCATATCCAAGTAATCGGAATTTTCTTGAATCACATCATAAACTTGCAAATAATTCGGTGATTCATCATAATCTTCGTTTGGTTCCGTATATACATCAAAATCATTATTAGTGCTATCACGATTATCTAGCACATTTAGTGAAATAATTATTTTTTTCTTTATTTTGTATATAAAACAAGATATTAAGATTATTATTAAAATGACTAATAATGTAGTAGGAATTATCCATTTTAAATTAGATATGGTTGTAATTATAACAGGTCTTGTCCTAAATTCATTTAATTTTGTGCAAATTTTATTTGTAGAAGAAGAATTTGGTAAAATCTCAATTTTAGGTTTATTATAAGACAACTGATAATATTTTATATAATCTATAATAAGTGATGGGCACAACCAATCTCCAGTCATCGTTCGATTTGTTTCAGGTGAGACTTTGTTATCTAACTTTAGATTAAGTTTCAGTGGTAACATAATAGAATTTTCCTGATCTATTAAGTTGAAATTCGAAATTTCTTGTGAATTGATTGCAAATATTATGTTGGTCATATTAAATTCAATTGAATAAATGTTGAAATCACTGAAATTTTGTAAAGAAGAAGGTATTTCATCTAAATTAGTGTTATTGGATTTATCATTATATGGAAATTTAAACAGAATTGTATATATTTGAAGACTATTTTCAATACTCTGATTAACATTTAGAAAGTATGTATATTTTGTTTTAATATAAGTTTCATTTTCCGCAGATAAATAGAAAAAAGTAATAAGAGATTTTGCTTGTGGCATTGCTGCTCTAATTACAAATTTTCCACTAGAAAAAGCCTTTTTAGAATTAATCCAACTTGATGAGAATTCATTAGGGTTATTTTCCTTTAATACTGAAATGATGAGATTTCCATCAATTATATCCAAATTTTTTGACATTGAAGTAAAGCAGATTCTATGACCAAATTCTAAAATTCAAAGATAAAATTAGTTTAATCTCCTAAATATTTTCATTAACCTTTTAATTTGCATGTATTTTCCTCGTTCAAAAGTGACCAATTCTGAAGGCTATCTTCACTATTGAATTCATCACTCCAGACAAGATTCCATTGCTTTCGTTTTTTACATAACTCTTTTGGAGTAATTGATTCAAATTTCGGTAAATTAATTAAAGCGCCATGATCAGACCATTTGTAATATCTTATATAATCTATGAACATTGATGGACATTCAAAATTAACTGGTAATTCGTTAAACTTTTTATCAATGACTTGCAGAAGAATTGAAAGTTTTAAACGATCAAAATAATTTTTATCAATTGAATTATTAATGGCTTCTGAATAGAAGTCATTTTCGCCAATACTCCAGATTATATTTTTATTATTCCACTCAATAGTATAAACTAAAAAATTATTAACAGTTCTTGTATATCTGAACCCATTTGTGTTTTTATTATTGTTGATAATACCATGATAGAAGGTGGTTCCCATCATTAGATAATGGTAAATTACACTTTTGATATTATGAGTTTTTGTTGGGTTTAAGGATATCCCAGCGCCAATAGAATGCCCAGGTGGCATCGAAACTCTTATTTTTAATTTGCCAAATGGGAATGCCATATATGGATAAATAAATATTCGTTGTTGATATCTTTCATCAATATTTCGTTTCGATGAAATTGTTGCTATTAGCATTCCGTTAGATATACCTATATTTTGCTTAGAATTTGTCAAGTAAATACTTTCATAATGAGTAAAAGGATTAATTCCCTTTGTCAATGTTGAATCACTATTCCATTTTTTTGTGTCAATTTCATTTCCATTGAATTCATCACTCCAGAATAAATTCCATTCAGAAATTGAATTGCAAATCTGAGCACTTGATTTTGTTTTACTTTCATTATTAAAATTTTGGATAGAATTTTTTTGACTTGTTAAATCTTGTTTTTTGAATTCATAATATCTTACATAATCAATAATTAGTGAGGAGCACGACAAGTCAAATAGATCGAGAGCTTTCGGATTTTCCACAACAAATTTCATATTCAGCTTAATATGTTGGCCTTGTTTAATATTAAATTTGGGGTCTCTTATATTTTGAGGTGTAGTGAAATTATCAAATTTATAAACTATAAAATTATGATTCCATTCAATTGAATATATGTGAAAATCATTTAAATCATTTTGTTTTTTCTTAAATTCACTGTTAGTTTCAATTTGATCAATGAATGTATCATTTTTCATTAAATGAACATTGATTTCGAGACTGAACGAGTAATTATTTGGTAATGCTGCTCTTATATCTATTTTACCATAATTTAAATATTTGTTTAATGTCAAGGATATTATGTATTTCTCTGAATTTGACTGCGATATTTTATAAATTTTCAAAGGAGTAATTAAAAGATGTCCTTCAATAGTTCTAATTCTGAATGAATTATTTTGTCGGGGTTCCTCTTTAAAGTACATGTATTTATTTTTACCAATTTCTTAAAAATAGTTACAAATTTAAATTAGATAATGTAAATATTTAATAATTATATTCTTTTTCCACTTACCTCTGTAATAAAAAGTGTCCTGCTCTATATACCAACTTAGTAAATCATTCTCTTCTTTAAATTCGTCACTCAAATCGGATCTTAAATGCCAATCGCATTTTATTACAATAAAATGTAACACAAAAAGTAACAGAACTTTGTATGTTCTCATTTTGACAAATTTAAGATACAAAAAAATTATGTATTTAAATTGAATATAATTTTATTTATTCAAACAAAATAATATAAACTAGAATTGTTTAATGAAAGTTAAATTAATAGAAATGCACACATATTTATATACTCTATTATAACTAGAAACATTTCCTTCCATTCCATATAAAATATAAGTTTTTTATTAGTCACATAGACCATTATGACATGCAATATTACCGGTATAAATAGGGTACCCAGAACTAGAGTAATCTCTTTTTCCTTAAAGAATTGTACACATTCTTAATTGTTCATGTTAGAATATTTTATTGAGAAATTGAAGCGGAGAAAATTATAATGATATATGTAACTTTTTACGTAAAATCAATTTTATAAAAATGACTTATTTTTTAATATTAAAAGGCATGTTTTCACTTAAAAATTATTATCTGAATAAGTAACCTTGAAATTACCTCATCATTATTTATAAAATTATCCAGATATTTCTTTATTATAATTTTCAAATTTAATCAATTTCAAATTTTAGAAATTGATTCAAGATAGGATTATATTAATTTTTTAATTTATCAAGGAATTGAAATATTCATGTTGGTAACACTAAGTCTCTAACAGCTACCATTGCAATAGATTCCAAGGGAGATACTAGTAGTAGCTAACAAGACCAAAATTTTAAAGGCATGACTGGATATTATTAAAACCCATGGAAGTGTTTATGTAATAAATGAAAGCATCCGTTAGAATAGGTGATCGTCTTAAAATATTATAAATTTAGGGATGCGCAAGGTGGGTTCATAATCCCCCCTAGCCGAAAAAATTTGGCAAAATACCACCCCACCCACCCCCCAAAAAGTCGAAAAATATACCCCCTCTTAAAAATCGGGAAGAAATGGCCGAAAATAGGAAAAATGGCCGCCAAACGGAAGAAAATGGCGGCGTCGCTTGCTTTTATTGAAATAATAACCGGGATTAATGACTATTAGTTGAGTTTAAACTAGTTAGGCTTTAATTACAGAATTTACCGATGATTAAGCCGAAAAACGCCACTTCCGGTCCAAACGGCGCAATTTTGGACGCCATTTTTCTCCACCATTTTACCCACATCTAGACCCCCCTCCCTAGAAATTTTGGACAAAATACTCCTAAGTCAAAATACCCCCTAGCGGTCGCGGAACTTGCGCATCCCTGTATAAATGTATATTTGAATAATACTAAATTTTTATTTTATTTTAATCTGATATTATAATAAAATGTTTTAGTGATAATTAAATATATTTATGGTTGAAATATGGTCTAAAGAATATCCGTTGAGTTGCTTTTAAAATCCATGATCATAACCATGATAATTCAATACTACTCTTTTGCTAATTTTATACTAATACTAATACTAATTAATTAATAAGATATAAGGGAATGACAAGACTCTTAGTCATATAATATAGATTTTCAAACATTATTCAAGTTTTAAGTCTCAAAACTACCCTATTACTTAATCGATTTTATTCCAACTATTACCTAGTTAAATCATCAAGTAAACTTTGGGGTTTATTTTAGCCTTTAAGAGCCATGACTGAACATTATCCAAAGTAATTTGTGTTTCGCATAGATTTTGAATTGTCTCCCTATTTGAAATTTTTGACATTTAATTCAAAAGTTAATTTTAAAAATAAGTATAAAAATTTATACTTTAGATTATATTTTAAATATTTTTTGAACATTAACATTTCAATGGTTAGGCAAATAGTTATTATTTAATAATTTTCAAATTAAAGCATTTAGCATTTTAGATGAAATATAATTATTATTCTGATTATCCCGAATCATTAATTATGTGATATGGTCAGTCATGCAAAATGATCAATAAAAATATTGGATAACATTTTGAAATAAATTTTAGGTCATATCAAGATCAATCAATAGTTTTAATAAATGAGTTTATTATAATTACTTTCTTATTTTGTTATGATTTATAATAGAAACAGGAAACTTTACCGAATCAAAGTTGTATTTTTCCTGAAATCTTATAATAGACTCATGATTAATTAATAGCACTTAATAGAAAATTATTTTATATTATTGTAATAGAATAACAGTTCAAATAAGCTAGCAGACAAATTTAATGTTTAAAAAATAATTAATAATTATATTAAATAAACTTACTAGAAATTTTAATTCAATTTAAAAGTTAAAGACTATTAATTATCAGGAACATTTGAAATTGATTTCATAACCAAGTAATCTGGATTTTCGGGAATCGCATCATAAACTTTCAAATAATTCGGTAATTCTTCAATCGTTTCGTTTCCAGTTGTATTAACATAATAATAAGCATGTATACTGTTATTTTCAACAGTAACCCGCTCATATGGTGGTTTAGATTCGTTTCGCTTTAATTTGTAAATCACAATGAAAATCGTTAGGATTATCATTATAATAATTGGTAATATAACAGGAATTAACCATAATAAATTAAAAGTTGGTGTGGAAACAGAATTATTTTTAAATATATGTAATTTTCTGCATATATTGCTTGTTGAAGAATTTTCATGTGAAATTTCAATTATAGGTTCTTCATAAGATAACTGGTAAAATCTTATATAATCTATAATAAGTGATGGACACAACAAATCATCATTCATCGATAGGTTTAATTCAGGGGAAACATTAATATCTAACTTAAGATTAAGATTCAAAGGCACCTTAATAAATTTCATCAAATTTAATAAATCGAAATTCGAAATAACTTGTGAATTGATTTCAAATATGATATTGGTTAAATTATATTCTATTGAATATATTTTGTAATCACTAAAATTTTTTAAATTTGAAGGAAATTGGTCTAAATTAGAGTTTACTGATTCAAAAGGGAATTGAAACAAAATTTTATGAATTCTTGTATTATTTTCGTTATTATTAGTGACATTCAAAAGGTCTATAAATTCTGTATTATTATCCCTTCCATTCTCTGATAATAAATAGATAACGGCGGTAAGAGAATTTGCAAGTGGCATTGCGGCTCTAATTACAAATTTTCCCCAAGAAAATGCCTTTTTAGAGTTAATCCAACTTGAAGTGAATTCATTAGGATTAATTTCTTTTAATACAGACATGACGAGATTTCCATCAATTATTTCCAAATTTTTTGACAATGCAGTGAAGCATATACTATGACCTAAGTCTTAAATTGAAAGATGAAATGAGTATATTGACTTAAATGTGTTTATTAACCTTTTAATTTGCATGTCCTTTCCTCATTATAAAGTGACCAATTCTGAAGGCTATCTTCACTATTGAATTCATCACTCCAGACAAGATTCCATTGCTTTCGTTTTTTACATAATTCTTTTGGAGTAATTGTTTCAAATTTCGGTACATTAATTAAAGCACCATGATCAGACCATTTGTAATATCTTATATAGTCTATGAACATTGATGGACATTCCAAATTAAGAGGTTTACCGTTAAACATGTTAATAATTGAACCTTGTAGAATTTCAAGATTTAAATGATCAAAATAATTTTTAACAATTGAATTATCAATCTCTTCTGAATATATAAATCTTTCGTCAATACTCCAAATTATATTCTTATTATTCCACTCAATAGTATAAACGTGAAAATTATTATCAGTTTTTGTATAATTGAACATTTTGTTTGATTTATTCTCGTATACAATTCCATGATAGCAAGTTGTTCTAAGTACTCGATAAATGTAAATAGTAAAATTTTTCGTTTTGGTTGATTTTAACGTAATTTCAGCGCCAATAGACTGTCCATCCGGTATTGAAGCTCTTATTTTTAACTTTCCAAATGGGAATACCATATATGAATCAATAACTGTAGTGCTGATTGTATATTTTTTAAGAATACTTTGTTGAGATGAAATCGTTGTTATGAGCATTCCGTTGGATATTCCTAAATTTTTCTCAGTATTTATCAGGAAATACATCTCATTACGAAAAAAACGATTATACATAAGTTTTATTCGCGGGTTACTATCCCATTTAATTGTGTCAATTTTATTTCCATTGAATTCATCATTCCAAAATAAATGCCATTCAGAAATTATTTTGCAAATCTGAGAACTCGATTTTGTGTTTCTTTCATAATTGAAATTTTCGAAAGAAATATTTTGCTTTGTTGAATTTTGTTCTTTGAATTCATAATATCTTATATAGTCAATAATTAGTGAAGTGCAAGACAAGTCAAATAGATCAACAGAAAACGAATTTTCTACAACAAATTTCAAGTTTAGTTTCATTTGTTTTTCTTGTTCGAAATTTAATTTAGATTCCCCAATCTTTTGAGATTTAGTGAAATTATCATATTTATAGACAATATGATTTTGATTCCATTCAATTGAATAAATGTGAAAATTACTGAAATCACTTTTTATTCTATTAGATTCGATGTCCCAATTACTGTCAAAACCAATTTGATTTAATAATGAATCATTGTTAATCGTATTAACTTTGATCTTAAAACTGAACGGGGAAAAATTGGGCATTGTAGCTCTCATAATTATTTTACCAAAATTTAGTTCTCTTTTTAACGTCAAAGATATTATGTATTTCTCCAAATTTGACTTTGAAATTTTAAACAACTTCAAAGGAGTAATGACAAGATGTCCTTCAATTGTTCTAATATTGAATGAATTATTTTGTCCAGTTTCCTCTATAAAGTAATTATAATTTCTCTGTCAATTTCTTAAATATAATTCAAACAAAAACAGGTTCAGTAGTGTAAACATAACAAAAATATTTATTTTTCAATTACCTCCATTAATATAAGTGTCCTGCTCAAAAACCCAATTTTGTAAATCGTCATCTGTATCAAAATCGTCACTCCATTTCAAATCCCAATCGCATTCAATAAGAATAAGACGTACCACAATAAGAAAAATTATGTATTTTCTCATTTTGTCACTTTTATATTTTAAAACTTAAAAACAATTAAATTTTCAATTTTTATCAATATTTTATTGAATCAAATATCAACCATAAATAATTGATTAATGAATGGTAAAGATATTGAAATGTTAACATATTTATAGATTTTCCAACATTCCATATAAAGAATAAGTTTTTTATTATTCCCATAATACATTAGATGTGTTTCTAAAATTAGAGTACTCTTCCTTTAAAATACGTGATAACATTAAAGGGAATATCCTAGATTATAAAAAATTGAAATGTAATTTAATATGATATCATGAATATTATAAATGTTTATTTAAAACTTATTTAATTTATTATTATACCTTATAAAGACTAAATTTTTTAATCACAATTTAGACACATAAGTCATTGTGTCATGCACATTTAGCTGTATATAAGAGCTACTCTTCAAATAGATTTCCTGGAATCTATTTGCTAAAATTACCATGTGATTTCAAAAATTCCTTAATCGATTTTGACATTTATTTTTTTAAGCATATCAGTATCAGTGATTTATTCGGTTGAGTAATAAATATATCTATATCTATTATCGTTTAATTTGAAACCTATGGTTGTGTTTTTAAAATTAAAGTTTCCGTTATAATACGTGATAAAATTAAAGGACATATCCTAGATTATACGTGATAGTTTTAAAATACATATTCACTACAATAGATGTATATTTTAATTTTCTTTAATTATTTTTATTAAATTATTTCTTTATAGAATTTGAATTATATCATTAAGGAGAAAACCCTGAATTTTCGATAAAATTTTGTTTATTCTTATAGAACTTAAAGGATGAATACTATTTTCATAAAATTGACTAGATAATTATAATAAGGGGAATAAACTTTTTTTATAGTATACCTATGTGAAATTCATTTCAGACTAAAATCTATGCCCAGATGCAAACTACTTTATTTCCCAATTTTCTTGGTTTTCTACGCATGATTCATGACCATAGGTGTTGAAAATTTGAGTGGGTAGCAAATTTATATTCATAATTTATGACAATTTTTCAGAAATCTTAATGAACTTAATAATTTTGATTCAAAATGCATGTTACACTTATGATTTCACTGGTAAATGAAAATAAATTATTCAATTTAAAAAAAGTTATTATTTATAATTAACTCTGATATCCTACATTTAATCATAAGGTTTGAATAAAAATCAAACTTTGAATTAATTTTAAATCTTAAAATGGCCAGAGAAATGGTCTGTTTAATTTGAGTCCTCTTAATATCGAGATCAAGGTAATTCAAAATTTTCAATTTTAAGCATTTGACATTAACTTAACACTTCTGGTAATTAAACATTAACCGAATTATTACAAAACTTCGGGAACATTATGATGTGACCATGAGTTCATCCTCAACTACAAATAAAAGTCTGTCTAATCTAAATCTAATTAATTGAATAATGATAAAACAAGATATGAAAACAAATATGAACAATTTAAACATTTTTAAAAATAAGAAATGTTTAAATTATTATTCTAAATTATTCTTTAGTATTATAAAATAGAATAATCTAAAAATGAAAAAAATATTACCATTCATTAAATGATATAAAAAGATCTAAAAATATTAAAAAGATAGAATTACTCAAAAAATTCTAATATTAGCCCTTCGTAAAAATTAGTTATTAAAAAAATTAAAAGTAATTTTTTTAAATATTTAAAATTTATTTTAAATAAATATATAATAAATTAATACATAATATTGCAATTATTGAGTTAAAAATATCCATTAATTATTAGCAATATTTGAATTCGCATTAATTTACAAATTATCGGAATTTTCTAGAATCTCATCATAAACTTGTAAAAAATTCGGTAATTCTTCATAAGATTCGTTTAGATCCGTAAATTCATTATCGCCATAATAAGTGTGAATATAATTGCTTTCATGTTTATCTTGCTCAGTTGGCTGAGTAATTTCCTTTTTGTTAAATTTGTAAATCAAAAACGATATTAATACTATTATTATGATAACTAATGTAGGAGTTATTATCCATATTAAATTA
>JAQGBR010000974.1:0-10226 GCA_034698525.1 Achipteria nitens | reverse complement strand
TATCAAAAGAAGGGATTTCCTATCAGGAAATGAGACTTATAGTGAACGCTATAAATCCTGAGTTGAATGGGGACGAGTCGCTACATATAAATTAGAGGTCAGTCAGATTCTTGCGATTCCCGATTCTTGTTCGGGAAATTGAATTATCGATCAATTCTTTAAAAACGGAAATTCACTCAAAGCTATTCTATTTTGAAGATTCTCTTAAAAACAGTAGAATATCGTATAAACACTTGGATTGACTCAAATATTCCAACAAAGTTATCAAAATGAAAGACATTTATATATTTTCCGATATTTAATTAAATGGCAGTCAATCCTAATATAATATATACTTATTTAGATATAGAGAGCCTAAAATTTGACCATGCTCAACGTATTAGTTGTTATTTCTGCTTTAAAACTTCAACAAAATTCAAAAAGTACTTTAAGCTTATAAAACAAAAATAATAACTAATTTTAATGAGTTGAACATGGTCACATTTTAATCTCTGTACACAACCAATTTTCTTGATACTTATAAAAAGTTTATTAAAAACTATTTTCGTTCTGAATTCTCAATAATTAGTTGTATAAACAATAATTATTTTCTGTATAAGAAGATGAATAAAATAATCTAATCTTGTTTATTGTAAACTTCCTTTTAATTAAAATTAATTGTTGCCAAAAGTAGTGTATTTTCTGAAATAGTGATGCTATCTATTGATTGTATTATGAAATAAATGATGAAATATTGTAATACTATTGAAGCCATCAATGAGTCAATGCTTTATAAATGTAAGGCTTTTTGGACCAAACCTTTAAGTAATTTAATTTATCGACAATTTAATGATCAAAACTCAGTTAATTTACTTCAAACATATTTTTAGATTAAATAGATTTCCTTTAATTAAAGCAAAATTTTCTTCTTATACTAAATTTAAGGTTTGTTTTGGGGTTTAATTATTTTATTTGTATTAAACATATTTTAATTTTGTTTAGAAATTAAAAGCCATTAAAATGAGTGGCGATAATAAAGATGTCGAAGAAATCACTTCTGGTGTGTCTAATGTTGAGCTCAAGGAGTTGTCACCCCTTCCGGAGTTTATCGATAGCCGTATAAAATTGTGGGAAAAATTTAAGGACAGATATATTCAAGAATTGTCAGAAAAGCCGAAAAATGGGATCAAAGTTACCGTTAAAGACAAAGAAGGAAATATCAAAGAAGTTGAAGCCATTAGTTGGAAGAGTTCGCCCATAGATGTGGCCAAACAGGTCGGCTCTAAGTCGTGGACAGAATCTTTAGTTATCGCTAAAGTCAATGGAGTTCTTTGGGATTTGGAACGACCTCTTGAGGGAGAGTCCAATATTGAATTACTTACTTTCAATGACAACGAAGGTATTTATCTGTTCCTCATTTGAGTCAATATTCATATTATGATTGGGGTTCAGGACGTCAAGTGTTTTGGCACTCATCGGCTCATATGTTGGGCGAAGCTATCGAAAGATTATACGGCAGTCATCTCTGTTATGGTCCTCCCATAGAGAATGGCTATTATTATGACGCATATATGTGCGGATGTGGTGCCGATGAACAACAAAATGAGTTTTTGAGAACTGTCTCTAACTCTCATTACCCAAAAATTGAATCTTTAATGAAAAACATTAGTTCCGAACGACAGCCCTTCGAGAGACTGGAGTTAACTAAAGATGAATTGATTGAAATGTTTTCTTATAATAAATTCAAAGTAAGAATTCTAAAGGAAAAGATACCCGAAGAGAGAACCACTGTTTATCGGTGCGGAACACTCATAGATCTCTGTCGGGGACCTCATGTCAGACATACCGGAAATGTTAAGGCATTTAAAGTGACAAAAGTAAGAGATTTTTATTTTTCAATCATTGGATTAAAGTTTAAAACTTATTACTGACAGTCGTCGTCGTCCTATTGGGAGGGAAAGGCAGAGGCGGAGTCACTTCAACGCGTTTACGGCATTTCATTTCCAGACCCGAAACAAATGAAAGAATGGCAGCGATTCCAAGAAGAGGCGGCGAAACGCGATCACAGAAAGTTGGGTCGCGAACAGCAGCTCTTTTTTTTCCATGAACTGAGTCCCGGGTCATGCTTTTTCACTCCAAAGGGCGCTCATATCTACAACACTCTCATGGATTTCATTCGAGTATTTTATTGTATTTTATTAATTAAAATAGTATTTAATCGAATGACTTATAAACAGATGGAATACCGAAGTCGTGGTTTTCAAGAAGTGATTTCTCCGAATATATTTAACTTCAAGTTATGGCAGATTTCAGGTCACGGCGACCACTACTCAGACAATATGTTTCTATTCGATGTCGACAAAGAGAAGTTTGGATTGAAGCCAATGAATTGTCCTGGTCATTGCCTTATCTTCGATTCCGAAGTCAGGTCTTGGAGAGAACTACCACTTAGATTAGCAGACTTTGGAGTCCTTCACAGAAACGAATTGTCCGGCGCTCTGTCGGGATTGACTCGAGTGCGACGCTTCCAACAGGACGACGCACACATATTCTGTACCATTGATCAGGTATTCATTAAAATTAGTTATAAATTAAATTAAATTAAATTAATTCTGTGTTTTGAACAGATATCGGATGAAATAAAGGGTTGCCTCGACTTTCTTCAAACAGTATATTCTGTTTTTGGTTTTACTTTTGATTTATGTCTGTCCACACGTCCGGAAAAATTTTTGGGTGATATTGAGGTATGGAATAATGCTGAGGAGGCGCTCGCAAAAGCTCTGGACTCGGCTGGAATTAAATGGCAGCTGAATGCCGGCGACGGAGCCTTTTATGGACCTAAAATCGATATTTCGATTAACGACGCTCTCCGACGGCCCTTTCAGTGCGCTACTATTCAACTGGACTTTCAATTACCCGTTCGATTCAATTTGAATTATAGCAGCGAAGAGGGCAACAAAAAGAGACCCGTCATTATTCATAGGGCTGTTCTCGGATCAATTGAAAGATTTATTGCTATTATTACTGAAAATTTTGCCGGAAAATGGTCTCTATTTTTGAAAATTGTTTACAAAATGTTTAAAATTATCATTTAAATTGTAGGCCCTTCTGGTTATCCCCCCGACAGGCAATTGTATTACCGATCGGTCCCTCCGCTAACGAATATGCAGAACGAGTGAAAAAAGATTTGTTTGTCGCAGGCTTTCAAGTGGACACCGAATTAGATCCGGGACTTACCATCAATAAGAAGGTGCGTAACGCACAGTTGGCTCAATACAACTTTATTCTTGTCGTCGGCGATAAAGAGGTGGCAAACAATAGCGTTAACGTCAGAACAAGAGATAACAAAATACACGGCGAGTGTCCTTTGGATCAACTCATCATTAAATTCAATAAATTCAAAGAAACTAAGATTTTAAACGCAGAGGAGGTCTTCAATCAATAGACAAATATCTTAAATAAAATCAAATTTTATTTTGACTTCTATTGAAAGAAATTAAAATCCTTTTTATTTGAATTAAACAAAATTATAATTTATTGGTTTTTATTTTGATTTTCTATTAAATTGAATATTTATAACAATTAATTATATTCTGATTTATCCAATAATTTGTTTATCGAAGCATTCAATTCATTATACAAATTACTTATGAGTTGTTTTTGTTTACGATTTGTCTTTTCATTTGTATTAATGGCTGTTATATTGAAATTTAATTCATTTAAGTCTTGATTCTTATTTATAGACAATTCCATAATTGAAGCAATTTTTATGACATAAATGGCTTTTCGCGCTTCACTTATAGATAAAGTATTGGAATCTTTTAGAAGTAATACTTTTAATTCATTTTTGACAATATTTTCCAGAGTTTTAAAGAATTTTTCTTTTATGTCAATCGAAGAACTCGTTTGAAAACTCAAATTGATTTCAAGCGAAGACTTTTCCTGAGAACTAACTGATTGAATATCATAATAGAAATCATTTGCCGACCAAACCATTATCGGAGACTCTTTACTGACAACAGATTTGGAGTCATTTCTATACATTTGTGAAACCAATTTATGGCAGATCTCAAAGATATTGAATTCAATTTTTGATTTATTAGTAATTAATGTGTTTATTGTTTGCATTAATTGATTGAACAAAGATTTGTCACAGAAATCAATTAAATGAGACAATAGTTTGAGTGAATCATTAGTTATGTGGGAATCGATATGAGTCAGACCACAGTTAATGTATGTCAATATTATAGGCATTAATGGAGAGACACTCTTCTCATCGTTTTTATATAATAAATATATGCAATGTTTAAGACATTTAATGGATTGTGTTCTGACCCGCGGGTCGCTATCATTAAGATATTTGGATACAGTAGTGACCACTTCTCCGCTTTTACTCTTTATATTGATTGGAGTCAACCATTTCTCGACATTATTCAAACAAAACACTTTTGTCTGATAATTAATACCAAACCCATTGGTCAGTGTCTTAATCGGGTCTTTAAATCTGGACTCCATTTCTTTGATAATAATTTTTTTTGATTTGAATTCAGTTTTTGTGTCATTAGTTCCACGCAATAGCTTTCGGCCGACTTTTAACTTTGTTTTTTGAAAATCACTTTCTTTTCTCTTCTTTTTCGCCATTTTTTACGATAATTTTAAAAACAATTAAATTGTGATTAAATTTAATTATTTTATAATTAAACTCAAAATTATAGTTCAAAAGTAAAGCACATGTTTTTGTTTATATACTGAATGTCATCCAATAAATACGTAAATATTTTGATGAGTTTTTAAATATTTAAAATAATTGAAAAACAATTGAAGGGAATATAAGTTAATAAAACGTAATTTGTTTATAATCTAAAAATTTTGCGCAAAAATATTCCTATTTTTCTTTAATTATAAATCCAATGAAACTTAAAAATCCCGGTTTAACCTCAAATTCCCTAATTTATAAGTGTGAGGACATCAGTGTTTATGTAAAATAGTTAACCAAAACTACGTGTCTCTCATATTTTAATATCAGGGAATTTGACGTTAAACAGGGATTTTCATGTTTCAAATGATATACAAAATCAGTAATATTTTTGTTTAATTAATTTTATGTTTTGTCTCTCGAAGACTATTAATCATTTGAAGGTAAGCTTTTCCATCATCTAATTTATCAATAATTAGTAGGCTTACTAAGTTTAGTTTAATTTTCTTGATTCAATCATCATGTCAATTGACTAAATATGAGATATGAGCAAGTTTGAATAAGCTTATGATAATCTGACAAATGATGGCAACAATTGAAGAGATTTCTAATTTAAATGAAAATCAATTGATTGACGAGAAATACATATTATCTGTGATTAATAATCGCAATAAACTTCTCATTTGTTTAAATCAATTGAAAAACAATGCAAACAATAATGAGTTAAATACAGTTTTATTGCAAATATATTGCAATCATTTCGATAATTGCGTTAAATTTGTTTCCGGAAAAGTAATTATCGATTATATTATTAACCAAAAACTCGATCTGAATTTTGTGTGTAATTCAGAGGAGTGGCACTGTTTGTCTCAATTGTCTCAATTCCTGACCCGTTTGTCAACCAAAGTGTCAATCAATGAATGTCTTGGCTTTGAATCTATTTATTGTGAACTATCGGTAAAATTATTTGAATTAATTGAAAGCAATTCTAAGTTATGTGAAGACCACTGTCTCTGTTATATCTGCCAAACAGTCTCTCAAATTATTTGTCACACAAACCATCAAAATCTTAATCATATTTTATTAAATTTGATTAAACTCTTCGCGAAACAACAAAAGCGGTGTTTTGTCTATAAATTTAACGATTTATTGATTGAAATAATCAATAAAAATGACAATAATTTGCTTTTAATGGAAACAATTTCTGTTTGGATTTTCCAACAAAACTTCTTCACTCAAACAAACCATATCTCAAATGAATTCTATTCTTTCGGAGGAAAGTATTTGACAGATAAAGAACTGATGAGTGATTTGGAATGTGATGTCGTTCTTCTTCGACAATCAGTTCTTATATTTTTACTCAGTTTGAGCTCAGAATACGTTATGAAATCTATAAGTGATTCCGATATTAAAAATCGATTAAAACTCGTCACACAATTTGTGAGAAACAAATCCATAAAATTTAATGAAAACGATTGGATTATTAAATTGTTTATAGAAGAAGACCACCACTTATTATCTGCTGTCTATTGTCTCATCCGTTTGGGTGACAATCAAATGTCACACTTTATTATGAATGCATTAATTGAATCAATTGATTGCGATTCCAGTGTTTTGTTAGATATGTTATGTGACGAACAAACGGCAACTCTTTTATTGAAACTTTTATTGATTTATCTTAAGTTAAATAATATTTTGACTGATATTTGGATTAATGTTAAAAATGTTTTCTTAGAATTGAGTCATAAAATTGAAAGATTGACAGCAAAACAGATATTCCCATATAATGTAAACCCTTTGATGAGATTATTGAATAAATTGAAAGATTGATAACAAAAAAAGTGGTAAACAGTTGTTATGGTTTAAACTTAACTAAAGGAATGTTCTTATTATTGGCGCAATTATCACAAACCCATTCCGCATAGACTTCTTGATTAAGAAGAAAGTAAGCCCTATCTGTAAGACCAGAACATATCCTGTGATACCAGAAGTTGCAGCCACTCTCACAGAGGATCGCCTGATCGTTGTCGTGGACTTCTTTATGGCAAACACCGCACGGATATATTGGCGGTGCGTTAGGGTTGGCCGGATTGAAGACCATTGACTGTTCCGGTGGATAAATCTTACCCGACATGAGTGCCATCGGTTTGGGTCCAATGGGTCCTCCCGTTGGAGGCATTGGTGACATCCTGTTTGCAACTATCATATTATTCGGCGATTGATTATTGGATTGACTCGTTTGTTGCGGTCCTCTATTAGGGAGTGGCTGTTGATGTAAGACCATAGCTGACGCTCCGGGCGTTAATGGCTGTGGTGTTGGAGGGTTTAGTGGTGTTCGTGGAGTGTCATCGAAAGGATTTGATGCTATTATTGTGTCCCCAAAAGTGCTGATCGGTTGGGGAGGAATCAATTCAATCGATGACTTATTACTGTTTATGTTATTTATATTATTATTCAAATTATTATTGTTTTGGTTATTATTATTGTTTACATTTGAAACCCTTCTCTTCTTATTGGGACCACTCTTTGGTCCCATTATCTCATTATCGTTAACATCATTGCAATTATTTTTGTTTTTAAGAGAATTTTTCTTTTCTCTCGGCATTACTTCTAATCGTTTGGACTGTAATTCAATTAATTAATCAATAATTATAGCATTCCTTTTAAAGTAACGCTCACTTCAAAGGGGAGTCACCTCTGCTTTCAATGCTTTCAAAACTGAGTCTAACAGTGAACACAACTTTACATTCTGTGCTCTAAACTGGAACCGAACCCTCGCCTTCAAAATAGATTTGGTTTTATTTAAAGACTATTTTAATAAATGTGACCATGGTTGTCTTACCACAACTATTTTAATAAATGTGACCATGGTTGTCTTACCACAACTATTTTAGGTTTATTTTTAATTAGTTTGAGTGCTCTTTAAAATGTTTATTCACTAAATTTCAAATTCAATTAGAAATTAGGTATAAATAAATAAATAATTAAATAATGAGTCAATTAATTGAAAATATTTATTAACCAAAACTTCTTTTGAAGTTCCAATGCTTTTGATCGTCGATACGATTTGTCCCAAAGGGTCCTCTTATGCCATACTCGTGACTGACTGCCACATCAGCGCAGTTGCGGTAAACTTCTTGAGGTCCACAACCTGTAACTGCGGTTCCGTTTTCACAAATTCCCCAATTATTTGCTTTATTTGAGTTTAAAATCATTTATAATTTAAATGCAGTGAAAGTCATATCAAATTAGTTTAATTTCAATGTATTTAATAAAAATATTATATTTATTTAAAATAAGTCGAATATTTACCTGACTTCCAATGCCATCTCAAAATACAGCGCTCGCATGTCTTATCCTCTGGTAATTTGAGAGAAACAGCGACTATACCTCTCTTTGAAGTATTGATTTTCCATTCATTGGTTCCGTTAAATATTTTCAGAGATTCGAAACAATTTTCTGTTTCTAAACATTAAAATCAAACAATAGTTTAAACTGAGTTTTGTATTCAAAAACTAATTGCAAACCCTTTTCATTGAAACTATTTCTCCAACACATATGAAACTGGAAATACCCGCCGTGATTGGCCACCAAATCTATTAGTATATCTATAATTCCTCCCGGAATATAGGTCCGGGTAGTTATGTTTCGAGCAAATATACCTCCCGTCTCATGTTTACGTTCCTTATCATAAGGATCCCCACATATACCACACTTTCCTTTATTTGTTTCCCAATAAGACTGCAAAAAAAGTTTTCCAAATAATAACAAATATTAAATTTAGTGATTAAGTACTTGTAATCCTCCGCAAAACAATTCATTTTCGCCGTAATCGGGTGGCGATGGAAAGCCAAATCTCCAAATAGCATTCCTGGCCGGGGGTTCGATCATTAAGCCGTGTTCTGTTGATAAAGATATCAATTGAAATAAAACTAAAGACAACAAAAGTTCGATAAATGTTTTCATAATTTCTTTTTCTAAATTTGATTCGAAGTAAACTTATCTCAAGTTTTTTCGATTGAAAAAAGTTTTTTCTTAAAATTCGGAGGCGTTGTTAACATGTTTTGCTAAGTGTTTGGCCAAACAACTGGTTTCACAACAGGTATTACATTCCATTAGAGTGTAATCACATTTGGGATCGCCTTTTGTTTGTGTCAATACTCTAAATGACATTTACCTCTGATCTCTGCTATTGAATAATAATCGCATTTTTTCTCTCAAAACAATTAATTTTTATTTTTATTTAATAGAAATATGAATTCCAAACGAACCACAAAAACACCCAAAAAGTCAAAAACCGACAAAAGTTTTGGCGAAAATAATTCGTTAATCAATGAATCGAATAACGATTTTTTCGGATATGAAAAAGAGTCGAAATGTCTGAAGAAAATAGTTAACAACACTTTAGAAAATGGAGAATCAAATTCTGTTATAATATGTGGTGATCCCGGATCTGGAAAGACAACTCTACTCCAGAATTATTTGCAACAAATAGAGTCAAAGCCTAACATTTCAATTATACATTTAAATGGTTTTATTAATTCAAACGATTTAAATACAATTAAAATAATTGGTCGTCATTTGGGAATCACTGCAAATAATATTACGGATATTATGAAAGGATTGGAAAATATTTTCAGTGAAAACCCAGAATTCAGAGTAATTATCATTTTAGACCGATTCGACATATTTTGCAGAAGAAATCAAACCCTTTTATATAATTTATTGGATGTCTTACAACATTCAAACTCTATTTGTATAATAGGAATGACTACTCGTTTGGATTCAATCGATTTACTTGAAAAGAGAGTTAAATCGCGTTTAAATCAAAGAGTAATACAACTAATCAGTCCTTTCACTACTTTTGATGATTATATGAATTTCGCCCAAAAATTATTAAATGAAAGACTTATTTCCGATTCATTGCGAGAATCGCTTAAAATTCAGTTTTCTATAAACTATTCGATCAAAGAATTAAAGCGATTATTATTTGAGTATAAGATTACAGAGAAAACAGGCCTCGAGTTGACTGTAAAGGACACCAAATTTCTTAGTTTATCACAACTTTCTAAATATGAAATAAGTGTTCTCTTAATTGCAAACAAATATACGAAAAATCAGAATAAATCTGAGTTTAATTGTTATGCAATTATGGATGCGTTGAGACATTTGCCACAAATTAAGATCAATCAGAAAATGTTATTCAAATTAATATACAAATTGCTTGAAACAGATCTGATCTCAAGAGTATCGCCCGTCAAAAACAACGACTTATTATTGAGTGAATGGACACAATTCAAGCTTAATATCGATGACTCTCATCTCAACCACATATTGAGTTCGAACTCATTTCCTAATTATATAAAACAAATTTGATTTTCATTTTATCAAAATTCTTGAAATCAATTGTTTATCTAAAAGCCATTTATATTAAAACAATTACCGAAAAACTATTTGTTAATCGATTGGTGTTAATGACAATACCAGACATGCCCAAGGGGGGGGTATAGACTTTTTACCCCACCCCCCTAGACGGAGAAAGTTGGAAAAT
>JAQGBR010000973.1:0-10228 GCA_034698525.1 Achipteria nitens | reverse complement strand
AGTCTGAAAATAACATTAGAATTGGAACTAAAATTTGTGTTATTTTTTATTTATCCCATCGTTTTGTTTGTGAAAAATGAACACAAAAGAGGTTTTGTCCGCAGAAAAGACAGTTTGAAAATAAAGGTTCGGAGAAAATAAGAGATAAAATACATTGACTTTCACTCAATTTAAGCGAAAAATATATTCTTTCAGTACTCAAGAGATAAAGAATAGATAAATTCGAGTTAATAACAAAAAAATGAAAAACAGACAAAAAAACAAAACAAAAAACCCAAACGAAAGGACAAACAAAAAGAGAATTTCTTCGAAAAATAACAAAATCAAAGTCAAGAACTATTGACACTAAAAAAGCCATAAAAATAAGTTTAATAAAAAGCCAAAAAAGCCATCAAATGGTAAATATTTTCTGCAAGAATTAACTGAAATGTTGTGTTACTGAAAAAAATACAGAAATAGAAAAAAGATCCCAAAAAAGCGGAAAAAATGTTTTAAAAACCGACAAATTTTTAGAGGAATTTTTGATATCAAGACTCAGATAAGAGTGTAATAAATGTTTGAATAAAAAAGTTTTTGGATTTTGAAGAAAGCGTTGAGTGAGTAATGAACCGAATAATTGTCTTCAGTCGTGAAAATTTGCTAATTTTATAATTAAGTGAATATTATTTTAGATTATCATTGGATGCGTTGATGAACACCAAAATAGGACAACATATGAGATGAGGCGTAGGTCGACAACAGGACTGGAAATAATACTTTAAGACAACTGTCTTTACATATAATTAATGCCTACTTTTAATTTGAAATTATATTTTCTGAACACTTCTTCGATAATATCTTCAATCGAGTCATTATCCTTGAAATTGGTTTCGATGAAATGCTTTAAAATATTTAATGATTGATATCTCATACGAATAAATTAAGTGAAACTTTTCCTTATTTGAAGACATTTGTCATAATTTAGAAGTGATTAATGAAAAATAGTTTTCAAATAAAAATAACTAATATTTTAGACATAAATCGCTTTAAAATCTAAATAGAGATAAATTAATGGTGTCTTACATGACGTCCAAAAAGTCTGTTCAGGTCTTGAATTAAGGCATCAAAAGTACGGATTGTCTTCTCATTGAATGCATAGACAATACCTTTAAAATATTTGTCTCCGTTTACGAAGAATTTTAAACGTTTGGCCCTCTTTTCAGCCGATAGTCTCTGAAGACTCACTCTATTGTTGGCGCCCACCGTCTGATTCAGACCAGAATTACGGTTAGGCTTTTGGTCAGAGGACAGACACGACATTGAATTACAATCTTTTGAATTATTATTATTATTATTATTAACAATAGTTTTAGTGTTAATTTGAGTGAATATTTGGTCCTCTTTTGCCATTTATTCACTGTTTTTAACTTCAAATACAAAACATTTAATTTTTTAAATTAAATATTAAAACATTATTTGATATCAAATTTTGAATAATAAATGAAAGTAATATTCAAATAAAAGTATTAATTAATACAAATTAAAGTATAGATAAAAGTACTTAAAATCATGTTTTATTTGTGTCTACTGTTGAGACCACTCTATTAAAGAGTCTTCCCTTTAAATGTTTGCTTCAATTGAGAACTGAAACACAACCGAACGGATAGACAACAACAGTAAGACTGCATTCAATGCGGTAATGACTTCAATGTTGTTATTTCACCAAAAAATCTATGATTCATACTCTCTATACAATTGGCATACTTTGGAGTTACATCAATAACAACCACTGCTGAACACACCATCAAATGCACAATCCATTTGAATGGGTATCTCTATTACTGGAACGTTGCTTATAGTTATCCTAAATAACAAACTTGTATCTAAATAGTGAGAAACATTGGTGAGTTTAAAATGTAAATTGTATTATCAGCGTTAATAGAGAATAATAAACCGCCCTGGAGCATTACCAGTTTTCATTTTTTTTAAAAATAATAATAATCGCATTTTTCAGATAAATTTTAATCTAATCATAAGAACTCAAATTTTCCTCTAATTCGACAACTTTTCAATTATCTTATATTTTCTGACAAAAAACAAAATTTTGTCTCAATTTATTCAATTCATAGTTTAATATCAAATGTAATTATTTTTATCTAGTTGACATTTTATTTTTCTTGTTTTAGCCCTCTAACCCAATATATCTGATGAGTTAATACGGATTTTGAATTTTGAGTACTAACCTTGCTTAAAAATATATTCATTAAATGTATTTCTTGTTTAACTTTGTCTGCAAATAATTGTCTGCAGAATTTGACACAATTTTTCTATTTTTATTTTAATGCAATTTTCGCATAAATTTTTATTAAACAGAATCGTAACTATTTTCTCATTTGAGTTAAACTTAACTATTTATTCAAAAAAATAATATTCAATGAAATGTTGTTTTCTATTATTATTATTAATTCAATTTATTTAATTAATTCAAGTAATTTCAGGCAATTTTTATTTTTCAATTCTCTCCTTTTCATTGGAAAACAATACAATACTAAAGAATGTTTGCATTAATATCACAATTAATGTACTGTGAATTTGAATTAGAGTTTATTGTTTTAAATAAGTTAATGGATGAATGAATTTGTTCTCAAAATTAATTTCCAAATTAACTCAAAAACAATTATATTTAGAACTAAATTATAATTTTTATTAAAACTTTTGCTGAGATGTAAACGATTTTTTAAATTAACGAGAATTACAACTCATTAAAAAGCTTTTGGCGATTATTTTAATATAATTTTAATAACATTTTGATTAAAACTTTTGGATTAATAGATTTCTCATTAATCTGCGACCAAATTAGACGACATAATCGATTAATTATGGTTTTGACTAAACTTTTGTCGAAATCTAATAAAAATGATAATATTTTGCTTTAATTTTTGGAATAAAAATTATTTAGACTTTAGTTTTTGATTGGTTTTAATTCTTATTTTCGTCTTAAATAGAAGTAATCAAAATAATGAGGTTATCAATAGTGCCATATATTTAACCTCAAACTAAGAAAATATTTCTTTTGCTTCTGTTGTAATCCAATCAGATTTAAAGAGATATGAATTTTTCATGAGTTTTAATGCAATCAGTGATGAACTTCAAACACATCTTTTTATTTAATGGCAATCGATTGCAATAAAAACATTATTCAATTTTTATTATGGATCTCATGTTTCGCAAAACTATATATAGAAAAATAAGTAAAGACACAAAAATAATTGATTAACTCATCCGAACAAAACAAAAATAGCCAAAGGCTTGCATTTGGATTAGATTTTAGGAATAAAAATATTATACTCTTTGAGTATTACTCATGAGATTTATTGTCTGATTCTTTATATTTATTTTGCGATTCTTTTGCAAACGAGAGTTGTATTTTGAGTGCACACTCTCTTCGGGGGTATGACTCTTGTCTCTAATCAATATATCGATGAAAAATAACCACAAATACTGCTTTTTAAGCTTTATTTCTAAAGTATTAGCCCTCAAATGAATTATTTTAATGATAGTTTGTATGAAAAAAGACAATCCATAAGTCAGACAATAGTGTGCTTTATATCATATAAAACATATCGTATATTAAGAGTCGATTTTTTCTGTTCCGACATAAAACTGAATTAATTTTGGAACTCTACTAAATAGCACAGAGATGTGAACAGTATATCTATATATGAGAGAGAAAATGAATTTTTCTCGGATGACATGTTAAAAACAGTTGACAGGTCTATGACTCCTGCCTTCAGATCCATTATTTATGTGGAGACTATAGTTAATGAGATAATCGATAACTTAATATAAACCAAAAATTCCATTCAAGTCATGAATTTTCAACAGAATTTATATTAACCTAAAATAAAAGAATCAGAATTTAAGTTAAGAATAGATATTATTTATTATAAAAATTGAGTTGAATTTTGTCGAAGTGTTGTCAAAGAATTTATCATTTTGTGTGAGTCCTCATTCTATTACAGTATAGCTCAAAGGGAGGCCAAACCCATCGCCCTTTCGCTGATTTTTCTGATGTATTAAAACATTTGATTTATAGAATCAAAAGAAATAAGAATTTTGTATTTTTTCAAAAAATAAATAATTTATCGTTTCGTTTGAGAAATGGTAACGAAGTTAAGGGCAATGTTTAGCGAATATTCGGTCCTCTAGTTTTGTGTCTGTATTTTAGTAGATAATCATTTATGAGAAGAAAAGATTTAGAGTCTATTTTTGACATAATTATGTCAATAGTTTTTTGTCAAATATTTTCCATTGATATTTAACACTCGAATCTAAGTTTTCACTTCAATTGATTAAAAAACTTGACGTCAAAAAGAACTGGTTTTTGAACTTTTTGTCCAGAGATCAATAAATGAAAAAATTCAAGTGATTCCTATCAAACATTGACTTAATTGAACTCTAATTCAAAGGTAAAATAAAAATTACAGAACAGTACTAATATTTATCGACAAACAACACAACACAGTCTCTGTTCAACAAACTATTAAACTCTTTTTTATATAATTTTTTATTTGTTTAAAATAATGTCATAGAAACACAATAGAGATCATTAAACAAAAGGACAGCACAAAAGTTTACTCTTATAATGCAATAGAAAAGAGGAAGGGATCTGAATAAGTTTAAGTGAAATCAATATTACATTTGATTTAATTCCTTAGAGAACATGCGTTCAGTCATTAATGGAATATTAAATGTTTTGAATGAAAAAATAGTTAGACTTTCAATAATTGATATATCATTGGCTAAGAATGAGACACAAGAATGAGATAAAACTTTTGCTACACTTCTTTGAAATACAACTTTCACTTCTCTTTGAAGTTTGAAGAATAATAACATTTGTGAATAACAGTAAACACTACCTGAGTAACAATAGTAACCCTAAACGGGTAAATAAAACTTTGGACAGAAACTTTTTTATGAAGATTTCTTGTTTAATGTGTGATTTAATAATAAAAAATTTATGGGTAATTCCAATGTTTACCAGACTTTTAGTTTTCGTGTTTTACAAAATAGAAGATTTATGAAAGTCATGTTTTGAAGTCAAGTTATAGCACTTAATTTAAGCGTTGGTTTAAGTTTGTTCAGTGGTTTGGATATAACTGTTAATTGAAAAGATTATATTTTACCTCAAAATGTCTACAAAAATGATATTTTTAATGAAAAAAAGGTAAATAACAATCGATGACATTGATTAAAGTGATGGTAACTCTCAGCGATAGCTTTAATATATTTATAAAATAGATGTATAAAAATTCAATTTATATTCTGTGTATTTTTCAGTTCCTGTGAATTATGCAAATCGTTTGTCATAAAAAAAGTTATTGAAGTAATTGTATATAAAATGTGAGGTTTCAGTGAATTCAGTAATTTCTGTTCAATATTTTTATTAAAAGTGTTTAAAAGTATTTAAAACAAATATTAAAAGACAATAATATGATTGGAATTAATAATTCTTCTGATTTTGATAACTCTATGAACTTTTCTGATGATAAAGTTTGGCGTTTGAGAGATGTATTCGTAATAACCCTCTACTTATTGACGACAATAATTGCTTTATTCGGCAATTCATTAGTTTGTAGGGTTGTCTTCAAATCAAAGAAATTGCAGACAACTGTCAATCTATTGATAGTGAATATGGCATTCTCTGACATAGTGTGCGCCTTCACAATACCACTCCAGTGGTTACTTTGTGCAGAAGATCTATTAGACAAATACAATAATTTTTATATCGGTTGTGCTATCATTAAATGTATTCAAGTCCTCTCTTTCTATGTGTCGAGCCTTACATTTACGGCGATAGCAATCGATAGATATATTGTAGTCTATAATCCTATCAGAAGAAGAAGTCCGCGATTTTTCATAACAATTGTTTGGATTATTTCTCTTCTATTCATAATTTTTACGGCCGTTTCAGTCAAGATATTTACGTTTAAGTTTTCAAGCGATCCAATCATCAAATGTCGAGTAGTTCTTCGGTTTGAATTTCCGTTTTCAAGCGATATCTTACGTCACATTCGTATTCTTGGAGTAGTGTTCACACAATACTTGTTTCCAGTAATCATATCACTGGTTCTCTACACGAGAATAGTGTTTAAAATATGGAAACGAGACGTCGGAGATATGATTGATGTCCAGAAAACCCATTTGGATCACATCAAGAAGAGGACCATTAAAATGCTAATAATAGTAGTACTGGTTTTCGCTATTTGTTGGCTTCCCGTAAATATTATTCATTTTATTGACTTCTATGACAATCGCCTGAACGCCAGTGGATGTAATTCCACGACTCTTTATCTGATATTTTATTGGCTCGGAATCAGTAGCTGTTGTTACAACCCATTCATCTTCTGGTGGCTTAACGAAGATTTCAGGGCCGGAGCCAAAAGCTTCTGGCAGTTCATAACCTGCAGTTTTATGAGAAGAAGTCAAAGAAGTAGTTCCACGTCATCTACCCATACATTGGTATCCATAAGAAATTCATTATTCGTTTTTTGAATCACTTTTTAATTCGAAATTCTTTTATAAATCAAAACATTTTTATAAATTATTCTGATTTTCATTGAATAAAAACCTCAGATTCGAGTCTCGGAACTAATTCTTTGGTTAAACTATTGATTTGAAAAGACTTGTATTTTATAGAAACACTCCTTGTTTTCAATTTAATAATAATAAAGCTGTCACTCCGGCCTCCGATACATTGCAAGTATACTCTGAAAGGAGAGTTGGCTTTCAAAGTTTGTACATAACTCTAAGTCAACAGTGGATTAAATTTTCAATAAATCTGTTCGAAACTAAGAAGACAAGAGAAGAACAGAACTCAAAGCTATTCACCTAAACATAGGTTCAGTATTTTAATGTTATTTTAAAGCCAATGATTGACTCCCCATACGCTCCAAATGTCAGTTTATTTCATCCATTCTATGGTTATATTCAATTGAATTCAATGGTTTCGGGGTTTAAATAAAATCTAAAATCTTTTAAATAATGACTGATATCTGGAATGCATTTAATGATAGTCTAAAATATCATTGAATGCACACAAAAACAGAAAAAAAAATTAAATCACGACATAATCACTGCAAAAATGATGTATTTATTCAATGATATTTAAATAGAGGACAGGGAGGTGTCGAAAGAGATGTAAAAAAGTAAATTTTTAGACAAATCCTGTTTGAAATGATTTCCCAAATGAAATGCTTTTCTGAGATTTTCACAGTTTTGCGCCTAAACTTAAGTAAAGGGTATTTTAGTTGACCTGAAAGATTACTTCATGAGTGCCTCCCTTTCACTAATCGAATAAAATTGAAGCCATAAAATATTTTTGCATTTTATACTTATTTTACTTTTGATTTAAATATAGTTTGAATAAGAATTCAATAAAATTCTTGATTTTTTGAGTTTATGTCTGAATGACTCTCATATTATTCTATAAATATATCGATTTTTTGTCTAACAATTCCCGGAAATATCAAAATTCAATGTCAGAACACATTTACGATTTAAAAAATATTTTTGTTTGAAAAATATAATAATGTAAGCGTTGATCAATATTTTGGGAACCAATCAACAAATTTTACTCTAATTAATGTATAGAGTCTATAGACTAAGAGCACTGAATAATTATTGCATTAAAAGTTGGCAAACTCCCAGACATTAAAAAACTAATACAGTTCCTATTGGTTCTTATGAACCACTTTAGTACCAGTGATTTGATTCTTATGATTATGAAACATAACTCCAATCAGTCCAATGTAAGAGTGATCTCCACTATTTATAATTAATTAATAATTGTGTCTCTTTTAAAATCATTTTACTGTTTAGTTATTTTTAGATATTTTACTTATTTCTATTTAAATCAAAGATAAATGATTTTAATTTAGTCTTTTAGATATTTTAAATTAAGTTTGGATAAAAATCTTAAATAATCTGAAAATTTACTAATATTTCATAAGAATTATATAAATCATTGGGTCATAAGATTCATACTTCAAATAAAGCACAGTTCATAGGAACCATCGTTTTTAGAAATAAGTTTTATTTTCACAAATTGGTTGATCAGAACGATAAGAACTGTATTAACATTTCAATTGTTTTGTTGTTTAGTATATTATTCAACATTTTTTGCAGTAAATAAAGTAATAAAAGTCTAATGCATTTGCTTTCTATTAATGACTTTTTCAATGATTTTTATAAAAATGAGTTTTTCATTGAAGTTACATAAAAAAAATTATAAATGAATTGCTTTTTGATCGAAAAAATCCCTGAAATGAATTAGATTTTCTCAGAATATATCATTTGAAAGACTTTTTTATCGAGAATTCAATAAAATTCAAATTAAAGTAAAATATAGAAACAGTTTCTGTATTGAATCGACTGATGATTTCATGGGATTTACTAAAAACAAAATTCAAATTTCTATGTATTTTAGGATAAATTATTCATTATTTTCTAAATTTATTATTAATTTATTCAATGATTATAATACTATTCATTGCCAAACATTTTCTATGAATTAATGTAAAACTAATTTAAAATAAATTTTATAAATGCATTCAAAACAACTAAAAGTATTTTATTTTATAAATTGAAAGAGATTTGAATTTTAAAAGAGTTTATTCATTGAGTAGTTTAGCGATAAAAGCCCTCAACTGGTCCTCATCTTTCAAACCAATGAATTGGTCGACAATTTTGCCGCTTTTCATCGCTAATACCATCGGTATTGAACTCACCTGATATTGAGAGGCAATCGTCTCGTTTTCGTCGACATCTATTTCAGCCAAATCTAATTTGTTGTCCTTTCCTCCAACTATTGTCTCCAGTCTGGGACCCAATACTTTGCAGGGACCGCACCATCTGATAGATAACAGATAATAACTTTAAAATAATTTAAAATAAAAGATTAAAAAATCAATTCATACGTCGCCTGAAAGTCAACCAAAACTGGTTTTGTATTATTGAGTACTTTCTCTTTAAAATCATTTTCGTCTTGAATTTTGAAAATATCTTTCATTTGATTTGTTATCGAAATGTTTCGGATATTATTATAATTAAGTCTTGAATTCAATTTTAAAATATTCGATGAATTCAATAAAAATTTAAGTGAAGACATTTTTAAAAAAATTAAAATATGACAAAAACAATGGATTCAGTCGTTTGTCTTTCGCTCCAAAAAGTGTTTAATAACTGAATTCAAAAGTGGCCTAAAATTTCAAATTAAGACAAAAAATTAGACTCTTTTTTAAAAAAATTAATTCATTTAACAAACAATTTATTAATTTCTTCGTCTTTTGAATCAAATTTCAATTTGTTTTGAACCAAATCTCTATCGATATCCGAATCGTTTTGTTCTCCGGTTTCTGAAAAACAGATGATTTTAATGACAAAAATTAAGACAAAATAAAGTTTATTGAATACAAACCGCAATCAAATATATTTAACGAATGTTTATAACCATTAAATTTCAAATATTCGCGAATCAATTGATTAATTAAAATGTTTTCGTCGTTTTGTTTAATATCTTTATCTCTGTTTTTAAGTTTTGAGTTGTCGTAAGAGTTATCACAAACTCTGAACACATGAGCTCTCAATTGGGCGCGAATTTCATTAAGAGATCCGTCTTTTTGTAGCGCAGATAAAACAGCTTTTATTTGGGTTTCAAATAATTGAGTCAATTGTTTTCGTTAATTAGATATTGAGTTAATAAATACCTGTCTTTATTGGTTCCAATTCTTTGTCTTCAATGGTATCCATTCGATAGAAATTAAATTATATTTCAAATCAAAACACAATTTATTTCAAACAAAATCAGTGATTGTTTTGCATTATTATTGAGTTATTATTTTGTCGTTCAATAATTACGTTCATATTTTGACATAATTGAGACTAAATTGACATTATTTGAGAATATTTGAGATTGATCAATTTAGACAATCTATTTACTATCGAATCTATTCTAATTTGAATATTCAATAAATATTTTTTCAATCTATCGTTTTATTTTTAATCTTGTAATACACATTTTAAATATAAGTGTAAATAACAAAATTTTACCTAGATTCAATTAGAAATAAAACTTGCTAAAATTCTAGTTCACTTCAAATATAGAATCTACTTAATAGTGTTATCAATTTATTTATGATTAGTAATAGAAATCGAAATCAAGTTTTGGCACATTTAGTTGTTTTGTGAG
>JAQGBR010000972.1:0-10229 GCA_034698525.1 Achipteria nitens | reverse complement strand
TATATTTGAGTTTATGTTTAATTTGTTTCAAAAGATAATGAAATAAAATTAGAGCTAAATATTAAACTCCTTTACATCCCCCCATTTTAAGAGTTCTGTAAGGGATTACAAATTCTAAGTTTAGAAATATGGAAAATATCAGAATTTCTACCCTTTTTGTCACATTCGACTCGATATGAAATATCTGATAATTTATTAATAACTTTGAACGGACCGATCATAAGTGGCTCTAATTTTTTACGACTAATTTGATTTTTGTTTTCGACATAAACCAGATCTCCAATATTTAGAGTTTCTGGGATATGTTTTTTGTCGTAATAGACTTTATTAATTTCGTGATTTTTCTCACTATTCTTCAGAGCTATTTCTCTGGCTTTATCTATACTTATTTCATATCCAGTTATAAATGTTTCAAAAGGTTTAGTACCGAAAAACAAAAAATTAGGTGAGAATTGTGTAACAGAATGAGGTGTGTTATTGTATTCTTCAGTTACTTTAGTTAACAGTTTTGGCCAACAAATGTTTTGATTGTTATCATTAATTTTACATCTAAGTCTTGTAATAATAGTTTGATTGACCCTCTCACATAAGCCATTACTCTGAGGGCAATTTACTGTTATAAACATTATTTTAATTTCATTTTTATCTAAATAATTAGAAAATTCATTTGATTTGATACCCGTATAACGATCTGCTAATATAAGCTTTGGTTTGTTGTTTTGTGAGACAATATTAATTAAATTTATAAAATCTTTAGCTGTTTGTGTTTTTGAAGCAAATGTCCACAAATAGCGCGTAAAGTTGTCAATAGCTATATGTATAAATTGTTTCTTAGAATTATAGCCTGAAAGACCGCCAACAGTATCGATAGATATGATTTCAAACGGCTCTTTTGCCGGACCTATTTGGGAAAGTGAACCCAATTTTCTTTTTCTATTTATTTTATTTGTTTGACATACACTGCATTTTAAAAGAAATTCATTAATTTGTTGACTCATATTTTTAAAATAGTATGTACTAGAAATGAGAGTTAGCATTTTCTTCATTCCTATGTGACCAAAATCTTTATGACATTTTTCTATAATAATTGGAATTAGATTTTCAGTTATAAGAATTTTGTGAAAATTATTTTTAATTCTTATAATTAGATTATTTTCTATTTTGCATTTTTTAGGAATATTTTGTATCAAATCCTTTTGTGATTCAATTATTAAATTTTTATCAATTAAATTAACTATTTTTATGTGTTCAGAATTTGAATGTGGTTCAAGTACTGGATTTCTGCTTAGTGTGTCTGGTTCTAAATTATTTTTGCCTGGGATATAACAAATGTCAAAATCATATTGACTCAGCTTTAAACTCCAATTAAATAATCTGGAATTTGGGTTTTTGACAGTTTTTAACCATCTCAAAGCATTGTGGTCAGAATAAACTAAGAATTTTTTACCGTACAAATAGTGGTGCCAATATTCGATTGACTGAACAATACTAAGACATTCCAATTCTGAAATATCATAATTTTTCTGGTATTTTAACAATTTTCTTGAAAAATAACCGATTGGGTGTAGTTTCCCATCATTTTGCATTTGTTTAAGTACAGCACCTAATCCTACTCTGGAAGAGTCTGTGAACAAAACACATTCTTTATTTGGATCAAATATGTATAAAATAGGACTGGTTGTTAAATAATTCTTAATTAATTCAAATGATTTTTGGCATTCATCAGACCATTTAAATTCTGAATTCTTTTCTAATAATGAATACAAAGGTTTTAATATTTTGCAGGCGTTAGGTATAAATTTGTGGTAATAGTTTACCTTGCCTAAAAATTGTTGAACATTTTTTACTTTTTGAGGAATTGGGAATTGCTTTATTGCTATTAGATTATCATTTAATGGCGTAAATTTGTTTTTGGTTATCAAATGACCAGTGTATTCTACAGATTTCCTGCAAAATTTGCATTTACTTAATTTAAGTTTGACATTCTCTGTAATTAAGGCTTTCAATACATTTTCTATATGAATTAAGTGTTCAGAATAAGTTTTTGAGAAAATAATAATGTCATCCAGATAATTCCTGGAATAGGAGAACAAATTATGCTTTTTTAAGATTGACTGGATTATTCTTTGGAATATTGAAGGTGAGTTTCGATAACCAAAAGGCATTACCAACCATTCAAAATGATCATTGATGGTAACAAAAGCAGTTTTTATTATGTCTTTTGGGTGCATTCTGACATTCCAAAAGCCGCTTGTAATGTCCAAGATAGTAAAGAACTCACAGTCATATAATTGATCTATAATTTCATTAAACAACGGAAATGGGAAGTTATCAGAAATTACACATTCATTAAGTTTTCTAAAATCTATGCATAGTCGTGTCCTCTGACCTTCATCTTTTTTATTAGCTAATGTTACAGGGAATGAGTAAGGACTAAAAGATTTTCTAATTAGATTTTTCTCTAATAAATTGTTTATTTGTTCATCAATTATCTTTTGATCTGATTGTGAACATCGATAAGGCCTTAAATTAATTGGAATATTGTTTGTTAGTTCAATTTTACATAATTCAGTATTTATTGAACCGATATCATATTTATCTTTCGAGAATATATTTGAATATTTATTTAATATTACTTCTAATTTATTAATTTGTTCATTAGTTAAATCTTTATCTGATAAATCATCAGGATATTTTTGCAAAGTATTAATTAGTTTTGAATTATTTAAATAATTGGATTGAATTTCTTCTTCAATCATAATTCCATTTTTGGAAATAGTTTGAAAAACTCTTAAGTTTTCATTCATTTTAAGTTTGAATTTCTGAATTAAGTCTAATCCGATTAAAATGTCAATATTTGAATTGTTTAACACATAAAATTGAGATAATAAGGTTAGTTCACCTATTGTTAAGTTAGTTTTAATGAGACCTAAGCATTGGTTTTTATTAGCTATTGTATGAAAAGTAGAATTAACTTGTTCAATTGAATTAATAATATTTAAATTTTTAGCTAAATTTAAGTCAATTATAGAGATGTTGGCTCCGCTATCAAATATTGCATTGATAACTCTATTATTAATTATGATTAATATTTTTATTAATGATAAATGCTTAGATCTCTCGATTAGTTTAAATGAATATTTGAGATATCATTTTCTTCTAATTCATTGTTTTGAGTTTCAACTGAATTAATTACTTTACTATTTGTTTGGTTTTGTGGATTATTTTTAGTTTTGTTTCTGCAGTCATTACTCCAATGGTATCTATTCTTAAAACCTAATCCTTCACAAATCCTGCATGGATTGGGAGGTTTACGCTTAGGCTTTAGGCTATTGAACTCAAATTTAGTAGTTTTTGGTTTTTCATTGAATTGCTTTTCATTGAAATTTTTATTTGAATTTCTTTTAAAATTATTTTCTGCAGTTTTTGCTATGGAATAAAATTCAGAAAAGGTCTTGGGTTTTACAGCAGTAAAACATTCAATCATTTTTGGGTGAAGATTATTGATCATAATTGGAATCATTTGGGATTCTGTGAGCTTTGCTGCCACTCCATATCTACGTTTAGTTTCAAAATAATCTTTAATTCCCGTTTTAAAATCATATCTATGATTTACAAATTCTATTATTGGCTCTACTGTTTCAATACCAAAGCGATTAATTAATTTTAATTTTAAATCGATATAATTGTCTGAATAGTTCTCAATATACCAATTCAGAGCGTCGTCCTCTAAAAAATTCCCTAACATAACAACTTTTGATTTTTCAGACCATTTATAATAATTGGCTAACATTTCGTATCTTTTTAACCAATTTTCTACAGTGACTTTATCGCCATTGCCTTTAAATATTTGAATTTTAGGCTTACTTTTTGAGGATCTAATTTGTGTTGATTTGGATTCAGAATCAGTTGATTGAGTGTCGGTTTCCACCAATTCTGTACCTGATGTATGGTGATCTAAATTACCATCAACTGTTGCTGTGTTATCCTCAACGTCTGTTTGTGTAGCATTTTGTGGAGTAGTAGCTGTGTTAGGGATAGTTGGTCGTCCTCTTCTTGTTCTTGGCATTTTAACTTATAAGAGTGATGCTGCTGTGGTATTTGGTGGTAGGAGACCAGCACTGGACATAGGTTTGATGACCAACTCGTTTGCCGCGTGATGTGCCACACGTTCAGCTACTATCGGAATGAGTGCTTTGGCTATTCTTGCGAATACTTTTACAAAAATCGTTGCACAGAATACTTTTGCACCAATTATTAAAATAATGATAATTGTGATAATTATCGGAATAATGTCTTCATAAATCATTGATGAATTCACTTTTTGATAGGATAATGATCCTGCCGACTTGTAAAACTAATACTTTTTAGTTTAACTATTTATTCAGAAAAACTTAGTTTAGTTTTATATAATTTTCAATCTTTTAATTAAAATCAAAACTTTTATTTTAATCAATATTTTAATGAAAAATACATTCAAACATATCGTTTGAGAGTTAATGTAAAGAATTGTGATTACAATAATAATATCAATTGAGTAGTACTCACTTCTTATAAAGTGATATTTAGAGTGCTTGACCTAAATATAGTGGTCAAGAATAGACTAAAATAGACAACGATTAGTCCTTTAAACGGAACTAAGTTTAAAATAAAATCAATTCTAGAAAAAGATAGTCAAATGGTATATATTTGAGTTTATGTTTAATTTGTTTCAAAAGATAATGAAATAAAATTAGAGCTAAATATTAAACTCCTTTACATAGAAAAAAATTCTTTTGAATGAAAAAGATTTATAAGAAAAAAGACAAATATTTATATGGAGTATCGAATTTCAAATGATTACCACATAATTCAGGGAATTTATTGGGTATATTATTCAATAATATTCAGTTAATTGTCATTCATTTATTCTGGGCTTAATGTCAAGTTCACGAACAAAATTATAAAAACAATTTATTGGGAAAATTACCCGTCTTTTGATCATTTGTTGATAGCTTAGTTTTTCCCTTTAACTTACAATTCTTTGTTCTTTGTTTGAATTAACATTAAATTCAATCAAATCAATTCAATTACAAAATATATTCTTAGAAAAAATAGATTTAACACGTTGATTATTGCAATTTTAAAATACTGGGTAATTTCAGAAAAATATTGATAAATTGTTATGTCAAACAATATTTTGATTGATTAAATTAATTAATAATCTAGAATTTAGCATGATTAATTTCTTCACAAATTTTAATAAAATAATAAGATATTAATTAATATTCAAAATAAAGAATTTAATATTAAAAAACATCTATAAAATGATAGCCTAGAGCAATTATTTCACAATTTTTGTAAACAGTCTCATCAAACTCTTAATGTAAATAAGTTGTGTTTGAAATTAGAATGAGCTTGCTCAATTAAATGCGATAAATCATTAAACAATTAACCGAATAATAATTCTATGGATTAAATAAAAACATAAATATTTTTGTGGAAATTCCATAAAAAGAGGTAATCTATTATTGTATGAAAATTAGTTTATATTCCGGTAATGTCTTAGAATATCCAAAAAACTATGAGTTGAGACTTCACTTCATCCTTGAAATATTCAATGAATGGAAAGCATAGAAGAAGAAAATGATAATATAGTTGAGGCTATTTTCAAACGTGAATTTGAGAATTTTTTTGGAACGCCTTCGGTGTTATTGTCGGATATGTTTTTCATAATACTTTGTGTTTGAAATCATCATTAATTAAAGTAAGTTCTGATGAAATAAAAAAAATTAATAATACTCTGAAATCATGATTTGTCTGACTATAAGACGCCTTTTTCTTAGCATTTAAACGATAGTATATCTTTTGAAAGTGAAAACAATTTTCAGTATTATTTTTGATCTCATAGTTTGCAAGACTATAATTGAAAAAATTAATGTTTGAGAAAATATATATATCAATGAAAACACAATTTAATTGAATTATGAAGACTTTAATTATTATTTTATTATTCATATCGTTATTCACTTTGATTTTATGTAAGTTTTATTTTAATTATTTTAATTCCTTTTTATTTCTTAATTTAACAAGATTATCAATGATAATTTATTAACATATTCAAAGAATTCTAATTTAAATGATTTGTATTCTTTGTAATTCAATCATTGAATGATTTTTGAAAAAATTTTGTTCACATTCTTTGTTGAATTCAAATAATATTCTTTTTATTGAAAGAAGCATTTTATGATTAAATTTGATTTTAGTATTTATTGAGAGTTTTATTCAATTTTAAGCTCAAGAAAATAGTGAATCAAATGAGAAATCAAGTGTCGAATACGATGATAAGGAAAAAAGTCCTTCCGATGAGAAGTGTGGACCTCAAAAAGATAAGAAACCTAAAAAGGATGATATGAAACAACCAGAGGATGAAGAGCCTGACGATCAACCAAAGGATGGACCTAAAAATAAACCGAAAAATAAGCCAAAAGATAAGAACAAAAAACCAAATGATGACAACAAAGAAGAAGAAGAACCAGAAGATAATCCTAATGAAAAGGATAAACCAAACGATGATAAGAATCCCGAAGAAAATGATAAACAAAATAATAAACCAAAAGGAAAACCAAATAAACCCAAACCTAAACCCAAACCTAAACCGAAAGATAATAAGAAGGCTGACAACAAAGAAGAGCCCGAAGAAGAACCAGAAGATTGGCCGGAAGACAATCCTAATGAAGAGGATAAACCTGAAGATAAAAATGGAGAACCAAATGAAGACCAAGATAATGAACCGAAACCTAAAAATAAAAGTAAACCTAAAGATAACGAAAATCCAGAGGACAACCCCGAAGACAAACCAGAGGGAGAAAATCCTGAAGAAGACCAGCCCTCAGACAATCCTGAAAACAATAAACCAGAAGACGGACCACAAAATAAACCTAAGAATAAACCAAAACCGAAGAAAAATAATAAAAAACCAAAAGATAACGAAAATAATAAACAGCCAAAAGACAAACCAGAAGATGATTCCGATCCTTCAAAAGAAGATTCTCCGGAAGAGGACCCGAACAGTGAAGACCCCAATCAAGATCCTCAACAAAAACCTAAAAACAAACCAAATGGTAATCAACCCGACGAAGGAAACGGTGAGCCCGAAGATGAGCCCAAACCCGATGAAGAGGAAGAACCAAAATTAGAAGAACCGAAGCGCGAGAGACCGAAACCCAAACAAAAACCAAAAAATAAGGCAAAACCTAAAAATAAGCCGAAAGACAATAAACCTGAAGATAATAAAGAACCAAAAGATGACAATCAACCCGAAGATAAAAATGATCCTGAACAACCCGAAGATAATGGTGATCAACCAGAAGGAGAACAACCAGAAGATGGAAAACCTGAACAGAAACAAAAACCTAAAAATAAAAAACCAAAAGGAAACAAACCTAAAAATCCAAATGAACCAGAACAACCAGAAGATGAACAACCGGAAGATGAGTCACCAGAAGAACAACCCGAAGATGATGGTAATCAAAAGCCCAAATCGAAACCGAAACCTAAAAATAAGAAACCAAAAGAGAATAAACTTAAAAATCCAAATGAGCCAGGACAACCGGAAGATGAACAACCGGAAGATGAACAACCGGAAGATGAACAACCAGAAGGAGAAAACCCAGAAGATAGCGGAAAACCTAAACCGAAGCCAAAACCTAAAAACAAAAAACCAAAAGATAATAAACCTAAAGATCCAAATGAACCAGAACAACCAGAAGAACAACCAGAAGAGGAACAACCGGAAGATGAGTCACCAGAAGGGGGAGAACCAAAAGATGATAATCAAAAACCAAAACAAAAACCTAAACCCAAACAAAAGCCTAAAAATAAGAAACCGAAAGACAATAAACCAGAGGCCGAACCAAAAGAAGAAGAACCTAAAGATCCAAATGAAGAACAACCAGAAGAGGAACAACCGGAAGATGAGTCACCAGAAGGGGGTGACCCAAAAGATAAACAAAAGCCTAAAAATAAGAAACCAAAAGGCAATAAACCAGAGGACGAACCAAAAGAAGAAGAACCCAAAGATCCAAATGAAGAGCAACCCGAAGATGAGTCACCAGAAGGAGATCAGCCAAAAGATAATCAAAAGCCAAAACAAAAACCTAAACCCAAACAAAAGCCTAAAAATAAGAAACCGAAAGACAATAAACCAGAGGACGAACCAAAAGAAGAAGAACCCAAAGATCCAAATGAAGAACAACCAGAAGAGGAACAACCAGATGGAGAAGAACCAAACGAAGGTAAAAATCAAAGCCCTAAACAAAAACCTAAATCCAAACAAAAGCCAAAAAATAAGAAACCAAAAGATAATCCGAATGAAGATGACCCTGAACAACCAGAAGACCCTGAACAACCGGATCCCAATGAAGGCGAAGAACAACCTGAAGATAAAGACTCACCAAAAGTAGATCCGCGACAAAAGAATCCGAAAAATAAACCGAAACAAAGACCAAAACCCCAGGAATCAGATGACGAGCCTAAGGATGAGAGTCCAGAGGAAAACCCGGACCAAAATAAACCCAAACAGAAAAATAAACCGAAAAATAGTCCAAAGAATAAACGCGAACCGAAAGCACCTGAAGACGAACCCGAAGAAAATGATCCAAAAGATAAAGAGCCAAAAGATGAGCGACAAAAACCTAAACCCAATAAACCAAAACAAAAGCCTAAAAACAAACCGAAAAAATCAGATGAGGAACAACCAGAAGAACCAGAAGATCCCAATGAAGAACCAGAAGAACCAGAAGAAGATGAACCTAAACCTAAACCGAAATCAAAAGCTAAACCAAAACAAAATAAAAGACCCACTCCTCGGAAAAACGAAGAGCCAGAAGACGAAAATCCTGATGAGTCTGAAGAGAATCCCGAATCGAAACCAGAAGATGAAGAACCAGAAGAAGAGCCAAAACCCAAACGAAAGCCTAAAAATAAGCCCAAAAAACCTAAACCAGAAGATGACGACGATATGGAAAAGGAGGGCGAACCTGAAGATGAAGATAAACCTTATGAGGAAGATCCAGAAGAAGAAGAGCCCAATCCAAGGCGGAAACCACCCATCACAATTATTTATAAAAAAGTGCCTGTTCCTTATATTCCAAGTAATTGTATTATGCCTCCAAATTTTAGTCCCTCTCCTTTCCGACCCCCCATTACATCAACGAGAAGAATATTTCCATCTATTTTCCGAATTCCGCGCCCACAGCCTCAATACCCGTTTCGTCGAGTACTTGAAATACCTGTGACCAGTGGTCAACCCGACCCTTTGGCTCCTTATACTCGTCCACAAAGATTACGACAACTAATGCAAGATATGATCGGCGGTGAATTGAATCGATTCAATCAAATGATGACTAAATTAAGAGATTCGGCTGAAGACGAACCCGAAAAACGAGTCATGACTACTGTTCTCGACGGTTGTCAACAGTTCCAGAATATTCTGAGCGCTAATAAATTATTCGATTATAAAGAGCTGACAAAAGATCTTTTCAAAGATAAACCCGAAGGAGAGAATCCCGAAATAACTCCTGGAGAGCCTTCTTCTGTTAGTGACTCTAATCCGCCCCCAATTTTTAGTATTTCGCGTTACATAAGTCTTTAATTTGTGTATTAATTTTATTTTGATTTTTCAATGTTTTTAATTGTTTGTTCTAGATTAAAGTTTGACATTTTTCTAAGAAACAAGTATTCAATTTATTTATCAAATATTTATCCTTAAATTTTGCAATTTTTTGATTATTAGTATAAATCTATAAAAGAATCGATAATTATTAATATAATTTTATTTTCAAACAATTATTTATTTTGAGTCAATTCAATACTTGTTATAAACTATGAAAAGATATAATTTATTAGTGATTATCATTCGATAATGATTTGAATGAAAAGGAAAGTTAACTAAAAATGAGATTTCAATAGATTTTCCTATTAATGCACTCTCAATGAAACGCCAATTAAGTGATGTCTAATCGGTTTTATTGATTATCATTTTGATTATACATCAGTTGATTATCTATTGTTTACTTTGAAGGATAAAAATATATAAATTTTCAAAATAATTGTTACAAAAGTATAAAAATTTAAGAAATGATTGTTTTTGACTATTCTTTGTCGGACTGTTCTTTGATTGAATCGATTAGATATCCAGTTCTATTCAATCAAAGTGAACATGTATAAAATATTTTCATTAATTTATT
>JAQGBR010000971.1:0-10232 GCA_034698525.1 Achipteria nitens | reverse complement strand
GTAAAAAACAAATAAAATTTAATTAAATATTTTCGGATAATATAAGTAATTAATAGAAAATTGGAATAATTTTGATAACCAAAACAAATGATCATGAACAATTGAACAATTGATAACTTTTGTATTGTCATTGAAAACTATAAATCACTTAAAGTTAAATACTTGAAATTCTTTGGTAAGAATTGTGATTTGAAAAGAGTTGAGTAAATTCTGATAGTTTTGTCACTTTAATGATGTATAGATAGCGCACAAACACATCACTTATAGTCACTTATAGTTAATAAATAATTCTCTTTTAAAATAAATAGATTTCTATAGAAATGAAACTCAAATATACGTCAAATATTGTGATAAGAATTGAATTCTCAGCAAAAATCCAATGATTTACTTATCATTCATTGGAGTAATTGATATCCATTTGTATTAAAATTAATTTTAGTCTCATTTGTAAGAAAAATGCGAAAATGTCTGGCAATCGGAGGACAGCCTACGAAAAGGTCACGCATTGCATCTTTGATTTCGACGGAACTCTTATAAATTCGGAAAGTTTTTTGACTCAAGCCATCGATGAAGTGCTCCAAAAATATGACAAAAGAATCGATTGGAACCTTAAGTCCAAAACAGTTGGACTCCATTTGGGACTCAGCGGTCCTCTCATTATAGAAGAACTGGATTTACCGCTAACTCTACAAGAATTCACAGACGATGTACTGAAAACATACGCCCATAAAATGAGTATCGGTTCTGTTGAGTTCATGCCCGGCGCTAAACCACTTGTCCAACACTTATCAGCTAATGGTGTGCCGCAAGCCGTGTGCAGCGCCTGCACTACATTCACGTTCTCACTAAAAGTCAAACATTTTGGCGACTTTTTCGATGAGGGAAAGCATTTCGAGCACATCGTCAGAGCCGGTGACGATCCAAATGTCAAACGCAATAAACCATTTGCTGATCCATATGTCCACTGTATGTCACTGTTTGATCCGCCACCAAATCCCAGTCAAGTACTTGTCTTCGAAGACTCTCCAACTGGTCTTCAGTCTGCGCTGAGCGCTGGCTGTCAGGTAATACTCGTTCCCGACTCTAAATATGACAAAAAACAGTTTATAAACGACGCGACTCTTGTTATCGATTCTCTTCACGATTTTGATCCACAAATGTTTGGTTTACCCAAAATTTAATTCAAATATTATTTATTTATTTAAATTTTAGTACAAATTATATGAAATAATATAAGATTTTATGAAATTTTATTTTAATATTTTATTTGATTTTAAATGAGATTAAAACGAAAATCACTTCAAACTTATATTTATTATTCTGATGTCATCGTATGGTTTGTCAGTCTTAGGGTGTGTTTTAGCGTTACTTATATTCTGAACGGTTTCCATACCTTTGACTACTCGTCCAAAAACTGTGTGTTTATTATCCAACCAATTGGTGGGCACAACAGTTATGAAAAATTGTGAGCCATTAGTGTTGGGTCCGGCGTTTGCCATACTTAGAGTGTAGGGCTTATCGTGTTTGAGGTCCGGATGAAATTCGTCTTCGAATTCTCCGCCCCAAACAGATTCACCTCCAGTTCCAGTACCGGTCGGGTCTCCCGTTTGAATCATAAATTGTTTGATAACTCTATGAAATATGTGTCCATTAAAATAGCCATTCTTTGAGTGGACGCAAAAGTTTTCCACACTTTTTGGACACTCTTTACCGAAAAGTTTGCAGTGAATGTCTCCCAGAGTTGTGTGAATAATACAGTTCTCCCAAATTTTCTGTTGTGCCGGTGCTTCTGTAGCTGCGATTATGTCTTCACGAGAGGGCTTCTCATTAAAGATATCCCTTTCAGCTCCGGTTGCGTTCTCACCGCTGGACTCTTCCGGTTCTCTTTTAGTGAATAAATAGAATCTATTTTTTTTAAATGCCGTACAGAGAAGTGTGGGGTCGGGATGTGAGGCCTCAAGATTTGGATTTTCGCTGGCCTTCATCTCAGCGCTAATCGAAGCCTTTGTTTTATTTGGAATGGTTTGATGTAAGGCTAAACTGAGTGCCCGAAAGTTCTCTCCCTTTCCCAACATTTTGACACATCTGTTGGTATACCAGTTGACTATTTTGATGCCCAGAAGTGTCGGATAAATCACAAAATATCCGCTTTCGTCGAAAATTATTTTTTCGTATCCAAAATAATCAGATTTTTCTAAATCCCTTTCCATAGCCATACGTCGCCCGAACTCCATATTTGGCAGTTGTGGTGATGTCTGTTGTAATTGAGTCAACTGTTGCAGACTCTCATCAAAAACTCGAAGTAGTTTTCCGGTCAAAAATTTAAAGACTCGTACCTTTCGATCGGCACAAATGGCAGCAAATAGTTTGCCGTCATTTGAATAACAGATATCGTGAGGTATTGTCTTATTTTTCGCAAATTCATACAAATCTGTGTCCAGTTTTGATTCAAAATCCACAATATTTTCGGGAAATTTATAATCATTTTTATGAGACATCCAATAGTCTAACAGTCCTTTGGAGTCAACGGAAATCATAATCGAAAAAATTGGGTTATATTTCATACAAATCACTGGATTTGTGTGAAGTCTATCGAAGACATGAAGCGGAGTATTAGAGGTCATCGCGTCATACGTATAGATCTTAGGACTGTCAGCATCTGATACAGCGATGACAGGGATAGGATCTCCGGATGAATGAGACCATTGGGTGGAATGGGGTCTATAATCGAATCGAATCATATTAATCATATCGAAGTTAATCACATCAAACACTTTCATTGTTTTGTCGTTAGAAACCGACGCCAATAGACTGCCCGTAGAGTTGACGCACAGGTCGTTAATGGATGACATATGGGTTCTGAAATGTTTAACAAATTCAATACCAATTGACTGCTTTTTCCAGAACTTTATGTGTCCGTCAATACTCGCAGTTATGACAAAATCAGTGGTCGTTACCAACACATGACTGACCACATCTCTGTGCATATATGAGCGCTCATATGACTCACTTGAGCACAGGTTAGCGATATATACCTCTTCATACGGTAATGTTTTTCTCTTCTTAGTCACCACTAAATGTTGTTTCGAGTCTTCGGTTCCGCTTTCGTTCTCTTCATTAGAATCGTTATCTTTTTCACGATTTTCGGTGGATTTGTGTCCGTTTTCAGACTTTTCTTCATTAATGTCTTCGTGTTCTCGTTTTTCAGACATTCTATTATTGATTTAAATACAAGACTTTCTGAGCGACAAAAACAAGAAATTATTTTTACCGACAATTCATTCAATTCATGTGTTTTTTGAATTGAAATGAATTTTGAATATAAGTACAAATTATATCAATGTTTTGTAGAAATATAATGGCTTTCAATATTGTTTTACTTTCAACAACAGTATTAACGCCTGTTTTGTAAACATTTGAAAAATTGTTACCATTTTTGACAAATGGCTTAAAATTATATAATTTTTTAAAAAATGTTTTGTTTTTTACAAATGTTTCCTAAATTATATAAAATTAGTTGAATTATCAATGAATTTCTAATCAGAGTCTATTATGAATTGAGTGATACTATTGGCTGATATACAAGTGGTAAAGAGTTAAGCATTAGATCTCGAGGGAGGGATTTGACTGACGATAAAAAATTTCTATTTCTCTGATATTAATAATTATTTATTGAATCAAATTTTGAATCAAAACTGGTTTATAACTCGTTTTTCACGCTTTCATTCGTTTCACGTTTTTTTGATTAATTTTTATCATAAGTTTTGATTGATTTGATTAAATGTTTGTTTTGTTGTCATCAATAATGTTGTGATATGTCTTCAGCGACCAAAGTGTCGGCCAACGGGTCTGTCGACAAGTCTGCAGACGTGGTCTACGTTAAGCTCAATGAAAGCAATGGTGTGACGCAAACAACTGTTCAAAACATAAGACACACGTCTCTAATGAGACTGTTTTCGGCACTTTTTTACGCGATTTCATCGTTTCTTATAATAGTTATAAACAAAATTGTTTTAACGAACTATAAGTTTGTATTCATTTAATTATAATTAAAAATATGTGTTTCCTCTAAATTTAATATTTGTTTTCAATGATAAATCTCTTATTCATCGATGATTTTAATCTTTTCTGACCCCAAAACTCAGTTCTGTTCCTCACATTTGTTATTGAATTGTCAACACTTTTGATAAATTGTTTGAATAATTTTTTTCTTTTCGTTGTTTTCATTATTTTGTTTTACAAAAAATGTCTGAAATTATTTTAATGATATATAAAAATAAGTATAAAATCAATGATAAAACAGTTTTGATATCCTTCTCAACGCTATCTATAATAGTGTTGTAATCGAAACCAATATTTACAGTGAATTAGAGATTCAAATGTAATTTAAATGTAAATTTTATTACTTATGGCGTGAATTACATTCACTAAAAATGCAAAATTTACTCATTTTGTTCACAACTTTATTAAATTTGTATTATATTTTGAAAAATTAACATTTTTAAGTCATTTTAACATCCATTGAACATCTTGATTTTATCATCTAGTTAACTTAACATTCTTCTATGCAAAATAACCGAATAATTTAATATTTTATTTAATATTCACAACAGAATCCGTTTACTAAAATTTGTTTACTTATTTGTCTTCTCTTGTAATTGAATTTTGATTAATAATCGAATCAAATACTGAGTAAAAGCAAAAATGTTGCCATTTTTATATTAAAATATAATCTTGATATTTTCTATTCAGGGCATTATTATTGATTGATTGAAGATTACATTTAATTTTTAATCTGAATATCTCTCTATTTTAGTTTTAAATCGCTTACATTTCCATTCCATTAGTTTTGAATCTTCTTTTCCACTCCTAATAACAAATAGTTTTTACTAAAGAAATATAATCTTTTTATATATCATTTCAAATGAATTCTCAATATTTTAAAACTCAGATTTGCATACATTTCGTGGAGAAAAATATTCAAATTTATTAGTTGTAAAAATTTTTTTGAATCGTTTTTATATTTTATTGAGATTTATATTTAATGGCATTTGTTTTATGTATTGTTATTCTATTGAATAAAATTCATTCAAATGTAAAAAATATTCACTTCAATGAACTAAAGTATAGAATCGTTTTATTGCAGATTTCCGTCATATCATGTCTTAGGAATCGGACAAATGTTGGCCACAATCATAATCTTAAGAATAGGAAAATCATTGAATTTAATAAATTTTCCGAACTATTCACGAGATGTTCCGTTTAAGGTATGCCTCAAATGATTTATTAGTATTTTTTCAAAAAGCAATTTATTTTTATTTATTATAAGAGAGAAAAAAATGTTTTATTATTCTATAATCTGTTTTATCCCTCAAAAAATGAGTCAATAAATCACTAAAAAATATCTTAAAATAGTTTAGTATTTTTGGTTATAAGTGATTATCGATTCACTCGAATATATTTTTTCTTTGAATACTAATTTTGCTAATCATTTGTCCCCAGATTTGGCCGCTACCAGTGCTATACATTGGAAACCTGGTGTGCGGTTTAGGCGGAACTAAACATCTGAGTCTTCCAATGTTCACAGTTTTGCGAAGATTTACAATATTAATGACTCTCATTGGGGAGTATTATGTGCTCGAGTGAGTCCACATTTATCACACATTTGTCTTATATTTTTTCAAAATATGACAAAACAAACACTTTTTGCATATTTTGAATATTTTTCAATAAACATATCTCTAAATCCTATCATTCTTTTTGTTTGTCAATCGATAGTGTCGTTCAAAGCAATGTAATAATAATGACAGTAATAGCAATGGTTGGCGGAGCTCTCATAGCTGCCAGGTATCGATACCAGACTCTCAAAAGCATCTTTTGAGTCCTCCCTTCCTATTAGTTCCGCAATAATCTAATCGAAGAACTCATAAAAATTTTTATGTTTTATCTATTTTTTAGCAATGATTTGGCATTTGATTCGTTTGGATATTCCTTAGTCTTAGGGAACGACTTCTTCACAGCAGCCAATGGCGTATATATGAAAAAGAAACTCGAGTCCAGAGTTAGCACTAAATTCTTTGTTTTATTAGTTTTATTATTGTTTTTATCTCAATATCTCTTTTATAGAGAGAGTGAGAAAATAAATATTTATTTATATGACAGACATCTGATAAAAAGCTCTTAAATAATATCTCTTTTTTTCACTTTTCATTGTTTATCTGAAAATTTTAATTAATTTAAATTTTATTCAATTATTTTTCATTAATTTGATTCAGTCTTTGATTATTTTTAAACTATAAGTCAATTAATATATCATTCGCTGAGTTTTTAATTCAATTTTGAAGAACTTTTGCCTATAATTTAATTATTGAGATAAACATTTATTTATTATCTTAAACAATATGCTGTCCTCTTTCTCTATTCGTTAGGAACTGGGAAAGTATGGCCTCCTTTACTATAACGCACTGTTTATGGTAACACCACTGTTAGTGATCTCTTTGATTGCCGGAGATTTGAACGAATCTTTCATCAAATTCGATGATTGGCTTAATTTTGGATTTTTATTATCATTTCTAACCTCATGTCTGATGGGATTTATTTTAATGTATTCAACAGTATTGTGTACCGCATATAACTCAGCCCTCACTACAACTATTGTCGGCTGTCTTAAGGTATGATAATAAACATCCATTCATTAGAATGAAAATGTTTTAATGATTTGTTGTTTTTATTCTTAGAACATATTAGTGACATATATAGGGATGTATATCGGAGGCGATTATGTCTTCTCTCTTACGAACTTCGTTGGTCTCAATATATCAATGATTGGAAGTCTTGTCTATTCTTATTTGGTTTTCCTCCAAAAAGAGCAAAACTTACCTAAAGCTCAATCTAATGGATAGACCAGTCATTTATTTTAGGCATTTCTTTAATTTAATTGTTTTTGTATTTAATTTGTTTTTTAGTTAATTAATAATTGAGTGTCAAATTTAAAGCTCATTAATATCTTGTGTTTCTTAAGTCTATTCAATACTTATTTATTTCAATTTTCAAACATTTTTTATAACTATTTTAATAGTTTTCATAAAAGTATTTATTTTAATTCCATTGAAAAACAAATTCAATTCAATTAATGCAAACGTTTTTAAGATAATATATTTTTAAAATATTAATTAAATCTCATTAAATGTTGTTATTCTTTGAAATAAAATAATTTAATGAATAAAAATAATCTGAAAATATGTTAAATATAATTATTTTGGTAAATACCTAATAAATTATATCTAATATTTGTCTCATTTTTTCTAATGGCATTGGATTCCAGATCTTTAGTTGTGTTTCATTTGTGGCAAAAATATTAATTCTAATAATAGCTATCAATTATGAGTTATACGAAAGCAAATGATCTTTACTTTCATTAATTTATTTGTGTCATCACTTCTGTCAAACTTTCGTTTTTGCGAACAATTTTCAAAATCCGGTGACAATTGAATAGAGTCTCAATTGTTAAGACCATTACAATCGGTTACAAACCATCCCTTTCCCTTTTTGACAATATATTGATCGCCTAATTTTTTTAACAATTTATAAGAGGTTCTAATTATATAAAAAAATATTAAGAGTTTATCAATCGATGAATTTTATTTAGAAAAAAGGTATTTTGCAGATTAGGTTTTCTTGATCTAGTCAAACTTATGTGCAATCCAATCTAAACCAAATGGGGGTCAAATCATATTCACAGGACTGGTGTATATTATTATTATTATTATTCTGATTTTAGGTCAGCTGATAATCTTATTGTCTTTCGTCTGTTTATTTGGTAACTGATATTATTCTTAATAATAATAATAATTGAATTCAATTCACAAATATTTTGGTTAATCTTTTTTGATATAAAATTAGTCGATAATTATATTTATTATATTGAAATCCATTAAAAAATTAATAGAAATGCTATCGTTTTGTATTAATTCAATGAATTTTTTCAGTTTAACGGAGTTTTGGTTTTTATTTTTCTTTTCAATTATTTTATTCTAACGGATAGAAGGAATTCAATCGATCGCCAGAGTGTATGAGTGGCACAGCTTTCACTTAAAGAGCCAGAGCTCACGCAGACTTTGTCTATCACGTGATGTGACGCGAAATGGTCGGGTTTTGGAGCATTAGATATACTGTTCCTCATTCCTCAACATTAAGTTGGGAGCAGAGATTCTACATATAGAGAGAGCATTGATAGCATCATTCAGTATGTATGATCCCAGCACTCAGCACACACTTAGAGACTACTACTCTGCAGTGCATCTCAGAGTTGAGTCTTAAAAAATTGAGGAAATGGAGAATAAAAAAGCGTTGGCTCTAAGGGGACGACTGATGCAAACATAGCTCTATTGCTATTTGAAAGTCGTTTAAATATTATTCGCATGACTGGAGTGGAGTTAACTTTTTTCTTATGGAGAGCGCATCCGTTCGGTGCTGTTCTGCTATTTGTGGCCAAAATATATTAAATACTTTAATTGCTTTAATTTTGTTTATAAAAACTTTGGCAAATGTATCAAAAGTCTGTCCCAAAAAGTTATGTCCGAAACAAACTTATAATAATAATAATAATAATAATCTTAAAAATCTTTTCACGTTTTATATTAAAAGTGAAATAATAATTGTTTTAAACCAAAGACAGGAAAGACATCAAAAGAAGTCACAAATATGTCAAAGGAATCAATATTTATCTCGACTTCACTGTTCCTCACGAGTCGTATAGTTTTGCTCACTTTAATCATTTCGTGGATATGTATTCACACAAACGGTAACCGATACCCACCATTTCAAATAGTGGCTGTCCTGCCTTCAGAACAGGCGCCACAAATATCTAGGGAACTGAGGAGAGCACTGGCAGAATGGGAAGTCTCCAAACACTCTTCACTCACATCGAATTCGGCGGCCAATAGTGTGTCCGATATATCACTATTTTTGTCTCCCATACCCGTCACTAATGACTCGCAACGTATTGTGTCCTCAATATGTGACGCCCTGGAAGTGCACAATCCATCACTCTTACTATCACTCGTGGATCAGTCCAGAAGTTTCTACGCGGCAATGATTGCAGAAAGTGCTTCACTACCAATACTTTCATTCACACAGCAATACAGACAGGAATTATCGTTTGAGGTCTGTCCGCACAAAACTTTTTCTCAATATTTTTTTATTTCTATTTTAAATAAATAATACAAAGATTTGTAAAGCAATCAATTTTTCCTCAATTCAATGAATTTCATTCAATTCAAACATTGAATAAGATTTTAATCTAATCTATAATAAGAACTGAAAATTCTATTCAAAAATTCAGAATTAAATTCAGTTTTGAAATCAATATGTATTTCATAACAGAATAATATGTTTAAAAAATCAATATTTTTGTTTATACATTGATTTTAGAGTTTGTTATTCGAGAGAATAATCCTTTATTTTTGTGAGCCTCTGATGTCAAACAAATTTGATTCAATTCATTTAAAATGATTTGCTTGGCTTCACTCAAATTTGAATAATTTTCACCAAAAGCTTAGATATCTGAAGCAATCGATACCTCAAATGTCTAATGAGAAACAAAACCCGAACCAAAAGTGTTTTATTTGCAAAACTCAGTTATCTTTTGCTTCTGTATTGATGTTAAGCGACAAAAATAACTTTGAATATCATTTGAGTTTTCTATCCTTTCAGACAATACTCTTATTCAGAGTTTATTTTCTGTTGTTTTTTGTTTTTAAATCTATTAAAACTATTTTCAGGTAAAAGTTGTATTTGAAAGCACTTCAAAAGAGTGTATCATTGAATCTTGTCATTGAGTTTTGTGTAAACAACGGCCACTTCTGATCAATAGTGGGATGCAATTGTATTACTCCTCTAATACCACTTTCTGGCACTACATGTCTATAAACATCCTTAAAATCGAAAATCAAACTCAAACTTAGAGTTTAAATAAGGCATAGATTTGAGAAACAGTTGAGCTCTTGATTTAGGCGTCAGAGTCAACACACAGATTGAAATAAAGGCTCACACTTTAAATTTATTCCCATTTGAATTTGAGAACCAAATAATTTTTCATTGAATAAACGTCTGTTCATCGATCAGAATTCAATTTGAGAGGATAGAGGAGAGGGAGAGGGAGAGAGAGAGAGAGAGAGAGAGAGAGAGAGAGAGAGAGAGAGCACTTCGTTATTTATCTATGTTTTAGAAAC
>JAQGBR010000970.1:0-10234 GCA_034698525.1 Achipteria nitens | reverse complement strand
CACCGGAAAACAAATCATTGATAACTTTAATTAAATAATAAGTTGAGTGCCATTTATGAAATATTCTTGATAATCATCTAAACGATTATATACTTTATTAACTTATCCGGTAAAATGGGTTTCAGCGCAAATAAAGTGATTTTATTCAAACATTTATCAAAAATAAATTCTTGTAAATTATTGCAAAAATACTAAAACATTGAGAAAATATTGAACACAATTAAGTGGACACATACCAGAGTGTAGAGACCAGTGGCGAAACTACCATTCTTTACTGACTTGAAACAACAGCAACGGGAAAGTATAGACATTTTTTTCGTCTTTTTATTTAATATTTTTATTAAAAAACAATTTTTAAAAAATATTTTAATCAAAATAATAATAAATTAAAATTCTTTTTAAATATCTTTTTATATAAATTGAGACCAAATTTTGAAAATAGTTTACTCTTAAAATTAATTATAAACTTTTGGAGAACTTTTGTTAAAATTTAATTTTCAGATTTAAGATCAAAATTTATCAGATCTTTTGGATTGAATTTCTATTAATTTTTAAAATACTCATTGAATACATTTAGCGAAGTGTGAGGACTGTGTTCTAAGTGTGAGTCACTTCGCTCTGGTGCTCATCATTGGATTCTGAGTGAATATACGGTCGATACGAAAAGTTGATAATAAACACAAGAATGAGAGTCGGATAGAGAATGAGTGAACTGTTGGGCACAACCAATAAATGCACATCAGAGTCAATGGCAGACCTGCCAACTGCCGCATCCCTTTTACTATTATTTTTTATTAGTCTTCTGTCACTCTTTATATTAAGTAAAGTAGAATTTCGTGCAACAAATCTATATATAAATTATTAATTATTGACTCAAATAATTCGATTACTATTCAATGTTTCACAACACTAGCCCTAACACTAGCACTAGCACTAGCTTGTTCATATTAGTTCATAGAAAAATATACAATAAATAATTATAAGATAAAAATGAAGAGTTTTTAATATTAAGTAATTAAAAATATTGTCTAGTTACATCACTAAAATAATCATCTTGTTTTATTAAATCTGCGCCTCTCTCTCCAATAGCAATGGCCACGGCGTTAGTGTTGGAGTTAATAATTTGTGGAATAACTGATGTATCGCACACTCGAAGTCGTCCAACATTTTTGACTCTGAGTTTTTCATCGACGACAACATCATTGCGATAGACATTCCCCATACGACATGTGCCCACAGGATTATAACCAGATTTGATGGTCTCTCTTATTAGACACCGAATATAAGAATCGCATTCATAGAGCTTATGATTCGGACAATAACTACAACCGGGAATCGGTTTCGGAAATATAGATAAATAACGATATAATTGTGTTTCTGTCAAAAGAAATAAAATGAATTTAGTTTTTTCTACCAAATCTTTGTAGTCTTGAGGGTGTGCCAGATATTGGGGATCTATTATTGGATGCATCAATGGATTGGTTGATGACAGACGTAGTGTACCACAACTTCTGACACGAGACAAATGTATTGATGATAATAAGATATATCTATTTAGATAAGGTCTAAAATATTGAACCCATTCCTTTCTGTAATACGGCATTTCGCGCACACTATTGTTTAAATTGTTAATATATTCAACTAAAGTATATGTAAAAGTGTTGGGCCAATGTTTGTCTCTAATACTCGATGTCGTCTTGAAAATAATAGAAGGGGTCAATACTGAAAGAGGACCACTTCCTTTAGTTAGTACTTCATGTAATTGTTGGATATTCTCTTGAGCTCCGGGTCGCACCAAATTGTCATTATTGATGAGCATATAAATAGAAATTGCTGGATGATCTTGCAAATTATTTCCAACAGGTAGATCTGACAACACAGGTATTCCCAGGCTATTCAAGTGATGTTTAGGTCCTATTCCTGAGAGCATTAAAATTTGTGGTGAATTAAAAACGCCTAAAGAATGGGTGGGAATAAAATTTAATTATTTACAGCAATTATAGTGTTATAAACAAACTAAGAAACTAACCAGCACATATTATCACTTCTTTTCTCGCACTAACGCTATAATATATTCCGTTTTTTATAAACTCAACTCCAGTAGCAATAGGTTTACCCCCATATGTGTTGAATAAAATTTTTGTCACAAATGCTTTGGACAGAATATGTAGATATTCTGATTGAGGATTACTTTCGATATAACCATTGGCAGCACTCGAACGCAATCCCTTTGCAATAAATGACTGACTAATCATTGTTCCCAACTGTTGCGGACCATTGATATCAATCGATGTAATACCCAAATCATTGATTACTTTTTGAAGAATCAAAAGAATTGGGTCTGGATTATAATCACTTGAGATTGTTACGGGTCCACGAGTACCATGATAATTAGGACTCACCACATATGGATCGGTATTATTTTCAGATTTAATGAAATAAGGTAATAGTTGGCGATAATCCCAACCTTTTGCTCCATAAGTATTAACCCAATTGTCAAAGTCTTTTCTGTTTCCTCTGCTGTAAATCATATTACTTATAGTGGTTGATCCTCCGAACACCTTTCCCCGCGGTTGTGGTACTTTATATGGTGTGAACCAATTTTGAGGAACGGTTTTGTATTTCCAGTCATACTCTGAATCAATGAGCGATCGGGAATACTTTGGAATATCAGTGACAACATGTTGTGGTCCTCCGGCCTCCAAAAGAATCACTTTATACATGCAATTCTCTGATAGTCTGTGAGCGACAACACAACCGGAAGCACCGGCACCGACAACAATATAATCATAAGTATCGTCCCATTGATTACGATTTGTATACTTCTCATGAATGGTTTGTCGCATCACTACTATCATTGAAATAGACATCAATTGAATACTTAAACTCATTTTTACATATAATTAAATATAATTAAAAACATTCACACAATTAGTTCTCAATTATATTAAGTGAATTGAAATTAGATTGAATTGAATATTCATTTTTGATGTATATTTAGTTGAATTGATAAACATTTTAAGTATTACTTTCACTTAAATTCTTTAATCTTTTAAAATAAACATTGAATTTAAGTTCAATGCTCTGAAAACTTTAGTCAAAATTTTAATCTTTATTCTAATCTGTTTGACTCAAAACTACTTTTCAAAACTTTTTGGTTAAAATATTTTATTTTCTATTTAATAATTTTAAAATAATCAATAAATATATCAGATTCTAGTAACTAACTAGAACAAATTTTGAAATTTTTTTTCTTAAAATAATTTTATTTTTTAGACTTCAAATATGACAATATTGAGGTCAGAAATCGTTAAATTGACAAAACGCCCAATTTTTGGACAGACATAACAATTAGCTAAGAATGTTCTGAAGGCAAACACGTGCCAAATGCCGTCCACTCTTTTAGACAACTCTTTGCTGATATATTTGGAAAGATTTGTCAGATTATTAGATAATTTGATGCCACTTATAGTTATCTCTTTGACGACAGAGATGTAGTCTTCATTCATATCTGTTTTCTGAATAATCAATTCTTCGCTAACCTTTCCTGATCTGAGCAGTTGTGCCAATTTTTTGATATTTATCTGAAAATGTATTAAGATTTTGAAATATAAGACATCGTTAGGAGAATATTAGAATATTAGACTCACGTCATCAAACACTTTATGGACAGTTATCTTAAGATTGCCGAAGACTAAACTGACAATAAACATATCGTCATAAGTAAAGGAATGGCTACCGATATCATCATAAAACGCTGTGCAGTGCCACAAACCATCGAATTCTGATTCAACTAATTCTTTAACAGATTTGCTTAAATCAGACAAATTTTGTTCACAATTTAATGCATTTTTTGCAATTGAAATGATTTTATATGTCATCTCTTCAGATGTCTTTCTACTGGTGACGACCGGTGTTTCCAAATGCTTTCGGGATTCGGTTATCATTTGATAGTCTGTAAGCTATCAATAAAGTAATGAATAAATAAATTTCAAATTTAAATAAAATTTCTATACTTTAGAAAAGTTTTTCGATTTTAAAACCGGACTATTTTTTGATAAATTCTGTATTGTCTGCAAAAGATTATCCTTTTCTCGTTTGAATTCTTGTAATTTTTGAGAAAATAATGCATTTTTATTGAGCGCTGAATCCTTTTCTTCTTTTAGACTTTTATTTATTTCGAGAAGACTTTCAATACAATTGTGTTCAACGAGTTCTTCGCACTCACATATCAGACAAACCTTTCTATTGTATGGACAAAGCAATAGATGGTTGTCATAGTTTTCGAGGAACAATATCTGATCGCAACCTTTATCCCTGAATTGACAGCACAGCCTCAGATTTGCCAACATATTTATTACAAGTCTTTTATTGGTTTTAAAAAAATAATTAAAATTTCAAATTAAAAGGCATTTTAATTGATTGAATTGATATTAAGTTTGGACATTAATTATTGAATAACGCACCTTGGTGGTGGCTGTAAATTGTTTTGTTTTAACTTTTTCCTATCATAAGGACAGGTATTATTAGAGTTTAACCAACCAATAATACAGTCTTCACAAAATGTTTGTCGACAACAATTGGCCACAACTGGATTGCGGAAAATGTCCTGACATATACTGCAGGTCAGTTCCATTCTTTCAACATTTGACAAATCAATAAACCGCTCCAATTCATAACCAGGCATTCCTATAATAATTCATAGGTTTTCTATTAAAAAACGACTAAATCTAAAGAAAAGTGTTTTATTCGGTTTAATCAAAACTACAGAAATGTCAGTCAAATCAGAAAATTATGAAAAACACTTATAATAAACGGATATAAACTATGAATTAAATAATTCTCTTTAAATGATAATCTCTTTGGTTATCGAAAGCTCTGTTGTTTAGACTCTGATTCATTTGATTCTTATCTCAATTATATAAAGCGTTTGTTTAATACTTTAAGTAATGATTTAATACATAATAATTTATTTACAGCAAAACGTTTCAATTTTCAAAAGAATTTTTTTTTAATAAACATTATTTGAATCACATTTTATCTAATATTCAAAAAATAAGTTTAATAATCAGAAAATTTACTAAAATATTTCAAATATTTGTTTGATTACTCCAAAAGCTATTGCATTACATTTAAATCATAATTCTCTTGAAATTTATAAATAATAATTTGAGAAATTTATATTTGTTTTAGACGCGAAAATACTATCTTGTTCAAATTTCAGACGTTTAACATTAGATATTTATTTTTGGCTCTAAAATCCTGACTCAGGATCCCTGAGTATTGAGTTATAATTTAATTTGGACCTCAACCCATATAGTGTAGTAAAAATTTTAAGTAAGAACTGTTTTATAAAATGCAAACAATCTAGATAAATAATTTCTTTATGGCCTGACATCTCATTTGTCATTTGACTGGTCTATTGTCTGTCAAAATCTGATAAATGAAACTACTGTTTGGTTTCACTCATATTTAGTAACAGAATTGAAGTGTCGGCGCTTTTTTTCGATAAAAATTTATCAAATTCTCTAATCATTGGCTCAAAAAGTAATTATCATAAAAATATCAGAAGAATTCAATGACTAAATGACTCATAATTTGAAGATTTATTTATAAATCATTTTTGAAATAATTTTTGACAATTATTTAGAAATTAAATATTTGTTTGAGTCATGTCTTGTTTGAAATCAATAAAAAGTTTAAGAATAGAGCCCTTCATCTTCTTATTTATGTTTGCATTTGCTTTGGAAGGTCTGACAATCACTCAATTGGCTCAGGACAAGATATGTCTCTACAAATATCGAATGAGTAGCAACTACTGTTCCGGACTCAGCGAACAGGTCAGCACTGACTCAATTTATGACTTCAAAAATCAAATTCTCTCAGATGTGACCACATTTTCGCTCTACCGAACAGTTATCTCAACGATACCAATAATATTCTGGTCATTGTTTTTGGGCGCCTGGGCTGACAAACATGAAAGGGCTCCAAAGTTCTTGATGACAATCGCCTCAATTGCATCTTGCATTGAGTCAATTTTACTCATAATGAATTCCATATATTTTGATCTAGGTTAATAACTTTTAAAGTTATATTTGTTTAATCAATTATTTCAATCATAATTCAGATGAAAAATGGATTTTATTATCATTTATACCTCAATCACTTTGCGGTGGATTATTGGGAACAATGATGTCTATCTATAGTTATGTCTCCGCCACTACTGAACCCCAATTTCGAACCATTAAATATGCAATTTTGGAGGCAATCATTTTTGTCGGTAATCAGTATAGAAAACTTACCCTACCTTTAAATTGATTGTTTAAATTGATTTCTAGCCACTCCTATTGGTCTGTTTATTGGAGGAGATGTGATAGGTGCTCAAATACAAGGTGATGATGGTCAATTGCATCGATACAAGAGAGTCTTTGCGATAGGACTTATCGCACAAATATTTTCAGTTCTTTGGATTATTTTCATACCTTTGGAGGAAAGGATTTATGGAAAGCAATCAAAGTCTGTGACGAAAATTGAAAATCAGTGCACTCCTGATATAGATGTCAGCGAAAGGTTTATGAGTAATGAGGAGCGACAGCCTCTTATCAATAAACCTGTTGTCGGAGCAACCAATCAAGAGATCAAAAATGTGGAATCAGTTCTTCAGTTGAGTTTAAGCCAACAAGAAATCAGTTCCCAAAACGATGACATTTCAGATCTTAATCATAATTCTCTTAATTTATCGAAAGATTTTAAACTATCATCAGATGAAGTGCACTGGTATGTGATGTTCAAAGATTTGTTTGACTTTCAAAATGTTCGGGATATGTGGCACACGTGTACTAAAGTCAGAAGTAATGGTAAGAGAGGAGAGATTTGGATATTATTGATATCATTAACACTAATATCTATGACCACAAACGGATCCAATGGAATAATGTTTCAATTCGTTCAAAGAGTCTTTGAATGGAATGCAGAGATCTTTTCAATAGTAAACGCCTCAACACTTTTAATAACATCATTGAGTGTTATAATTATAGTCCCGACTCTTATTAAAGTTTTAAAGTTTTCAAATATGTCTCTCTCTATCGTCGGTATAATCAGTATTTGTTTACAAAATCTAATTCGGGGAACAATACTCAATGCAGAAGCCTTTTATGTGTCGTATGCCATCGGCTCTTTAGCCTACGTTCCGGCCATATCTGTCCGATCAAAGTTATCCACTATAGTTGAAGACACAGAAGAAAACAAAGTATTTGGTCTTTTGGCTACTTTTGAGACAATGACCCCATTTCTGGGCTCAATTCTCTACAGCACACTCTTCACGGCCACTATCGCCACATATCCAGGTCTTGTCTTTCACTTCAGTACAGCTATTCTTTTGATACCATTTATTGGTTTTGTTTATATTTCAAATCACTGCGAATAACATTCAAAATAATTGTTTATTAAATTAATTTTTAATTATAAAGTCTTTAATTTCTGATAAGAATATGTTTTAATATATATAATGAATAAGTTTTTGATAATTTGTTTTTCATTTTTGAAAAGTTTGTATAAAACAGTAATCAATTGTTTTATTGAGAGCTATATTTCCACCACTCGTTGTCATTGCCTTCCATTATATGATCGATGAGTGCTTTTCGTCTGTTTTGACAGTAATTCGTTGAATGCAATACTTTCAGACGAATGTCTTTGTCCTCTTCGACATCCAAATCCTGTTCCAAATACTCAGACAACTGTTCCACAGCTTTTTGGAGATCTCTCTGATTGTCCTCAAAGATGTTGAGTTGTTGTGATCTTTCGTTATAATAAGCGAAAACATCTGTCAAAGAGAAGAATTTTTTTAATGATATAAAAAACTAATGATTAGATGACACACAGGTATACATAAGTGTTTGTCTACAACTGCACAAAACTTCGACCGCCGATTCCATGAACTGGACCTCAACCCAAGCCATCTGAAACTTGTCCTGCATTTGATTCATTTTGATTTTCACAGTCGACTTGAGTTCGTTCTCAAACTTAAGACTTTGTTTATGATTCATAAAACGAGTCCAATAAAACATAAACCGTTCCAAAGCCTTCCTCTGATCGCTTTGATTGTCTTTAATGAGTTTCGCTTTGTTTTCATTATAGAGATTGCAATTGTAATAACTGGTGCCGTGTGTTGACCACGACTCGAGGCATACCCAACAGAACTCATACTTGCATTTAATACTACGACAAGTCCTGAAAGAAGACAATAATTATAAACCTATTGATAACTCTAATCCTTCAGACATTGACTTACATATGATTACAGCCACCGTTTTTCTCAATACTTGTGCGACATTTTGGACACTCTTTAGTGTTTGTTATTATCCAATTGGCTGTCTTTCCATCAATCCTTTCGGTGTTATTTCCGGCCGACTTTTTATTCCATTGTCGGAGTAAATCACAAACAATCGGCTCGTGATTTGGTTCTCCACAACCGAAACAGACTTCAGTACCACAAACACAGGTCACGGTATGGGCTTCACTACTGATGACACTGAATGCATGCATGCAATCAGGTTTAGGACACCATCTTAAGTGTCGATTGCTCTCTACATATGAATCGGTAGTCAGTCTTTGGTATTTGGCTCTGACTAATGGGTCAGTGATTAGCGCCAGTATCTGGTCGTCGTCCACAACAACATTACAATCAGTTTGTGCGCATTTGATGGCAATTACATTCCCTTCTGACATGATTTTGGTGGTCAGGTATTGTTTCCAACAACTGGTGCAGTAGTGATGACTGCAGTCTAAGCCAAACATATCCATAACTTTGACCGATAAGTAACAGATCAGACAAATCGCTTCTTCTTTACTGTCTTTTATGCGACTCTTTTTGTTTTTCTTTGTATTCATAGAATCTTTGGTCACAACTATTCCAATATCATTGAACAACTGATCTCTGTTTGAGTCGAAGAGCTGTTCCAATAGTTTTTGTGTATCCCAACGGAAGTGTTTCAGAAGTGTCCGAATAGTAGCCGACGGCAAATCAATCACATTTCGGATCTGTTCAATGCTTTCTTGCATTTGTTTGACAATCTGTTCGATGGACAGCACTTCATATTTGAATTCGCGACTCAGCTTTCGTTTGCGAGACTCGTGTTCTTCGTTGTCATACAAAGCCATCTCAATATCAGAATCAGAGATCATGTCTTCCGGCTCTTCATTGTTTTCGTCAGCCATAATGGGATCAAACAATAATTGTTCACAAATCAGAAGATTACTAAAAAATGGAAAGCCTTTTAGATTCAGTGGTTTAATAATTTTTCAATTTTTGAATTTAAAATAAATGTTAAAACGCGTGAAAACACAAAATAATTAAAAGCCGAGTCTTGTAATCAAAAACTTTAAATAATGAAAAGTAAGTCTCGATCTCTGAATCTATTATTAAATTTCAAAGACTTTTATCACTAAATTTGAATTTTTTGTTCTCATTATGACTGATACTAAAGAAGACAAAGAACTCCAAGAGTTAAAAGAGAACACAAAGAAGAAGCTAGATAATCTGGTCTTTGAAAAGTTTCCGCATAAGATCCTCGAATTGAATAAATTGATAGATGAAACGTTTGATGTCAGAAAAGTAATGACTCTCACCTCAGAATCGAATATTCCAATTCCCGAACCCGCAAACAGTGGACAGCCATCAAATCCTTCATCAAATTTGAATACAGGCATCGATAAAAGAGTGATACTTTTTCCAAACGGATTGAATCCAACCAATGATTATCTCTTAAAATTAAGTCAATGCGTAAAACCTCTTCTCTTGGATTTTGTGACAGACATGCGTTCAGTTGAATATGCGATACAACTAATGATTCCCAGAGTAGAGGACGGAAACAATTTTGGAGTCGCCATTCAGGAGAATGTCATTAAAAAGTGTAGTCACGCCGAACACACGGCAAGGGGTCGTTTGGCACAGTTTTCTCGTTACTATAACTATAGGGGAAATATTATCTGTTGGATCGCTAAATGGCCTCATTGTGATGACTATCGCAGATGTCTTCTCGAAGAGGACCAGAAGTTTTATCTAATTCTTTGTCTTATGGTTAGAGAATTAAGGGATGACTACATTTCAATCAACGATTTGATTGTCAAAAATTTGGATAAAATAAAAAATCCGAGACCTGTCAGAGACGTCAATATGTATTGAAATCTTATTTTAGTTTATTTTCATGAAATTTTTCAAAGAATTTTTATGGAT
>JAQGBR010000969.1:0-10237 GCA_034698525.1 Achipteria nitens | reverse complement strand
TCGCTCTTATGTCACAAAAATTAATTTTGACGACAAGAAGAGAGCCATTGGTCTCGAGTTCTATAAACATGACATTCATTTTTCTGTTAAAGTACGCCAGGAAATTATTGTAAGCGCCGGTCCTATAGAAAGTCCTAAACTATTGATGAATTCAGGAATAGGACCGGAAGACCAATTGAAAGAACTGAATATTTCTGTTATATCAAATTTGATGGTTGGCCACAATCTTCGCAGTATTCTTGTACTCGATTTTCTACTCGACATCAAAAATCAATCTCTAGTTGAGTACCCAGTTTTCGATAACAATCACTTCCTTGAGTATTATATCGATAAAAAGGGTTCTCTTACTTATAAAACATCGGGCGTTACCTGCTATAAAGAAAAGGCGTACCCTGGTTTCTCCAGTCTAAGTAATGGGTGTTCTATTAATAGAATTGGAGAACTCGGAAATAATTTGGAAGAATTGGTCGAAGAATTCAAAATGAAAGACGAGTGGAAAGAATACTTCAGACCATATCTTAATCGCTCTGTTTTCAAATTAATGCCTCTCTTAAGAAGACCTAAACGAGCAGGAACAATTCGATTGGCTTCAACTAATCCTTTTGATAATCCATTGATCGACACCTGCGAGTTGTGTGAAGAACAGGACGTATTAGATTTTGTCGAGACATTCAAATTAAGTCTTAGAGTAAATTTGAGTCCACATATGAGACAATTTATTGAACCCTTTAAGAAACCAATTCCAGGATGTAAGCCCTGTAAAGAGGATGAATTTTGCACATCATATTTGAGATGCATAATTGAAAAATACACTGAAGTAAATTACCCAGTGGGCACCTGTGTTACGGGTGTTGATCCAGAAAAAGGCGCAGTAGTTGACCAATATTTGAGAGTCCATAGAGTGTCTGGTCTTAGAGTTATCGACTCATCAATAATTCCAAACAGTGGGGATCAGACGTATGCCATAACTATAATGGTCGGTGAGTACGGCGCTCACCTCATTCAACAAAACCCTCTTAAAAATGAATAGATCTACAAAAAATATTTATATGTTTTTTATTATCCAACTAATCACCAAGATGAAAAATTGATATTCTAAATTTTTTTATCGACCGAATAAATTTAATATTATTTAATCAATTAAGACTGATCAAATATAAGTTATCTTGCACCAATAAATTTTTCAATAAATTTAAAGCTTTAATTTTATTCACAAAATTTTTATTGATAATTAAATTTATATGCTCTAGTGCACTATGATAGTTGCACTAGTTGTGCTCATGTTTTAAAACCTTGGAAAATTATTGTAAATGTCGCTTTGAATATTGAATTCAACTTTATTTATAATAGATCAATATTTTATTTCTAGAATTATTTTCTCGAATAAACAAAATAATTAAAGTTTTATCGAATAACAATTATGTTGAATTTATTATATACATGGTCATTTGACAAACAATTATGGGATATTGAATTTTAAAGATCGATAATAATTGATTAATAATTAATAAAACTTTTTTTTGTCTCAGTTTATTGATGTCTATTTTGAATTCCTATTAAAACAAAATATGTTTGTGAGTAAATGAATTTATCAGTGTCAAATGTTAAATGAACAAAAAAAATATGTGAATGACCATTGATTGATTATATTTAACATAAGTGTAGTGGTAAAATAATTCATAAGAACATTTCTAATGACTAACACTTGTTGTTGATAAACAAGAAGTAGTTGATTCTAAATACTAATCGCCGCTCAGGCATTTTTTTTAAACATCTAAGAAATATTTATGAAAAAGGACATAGCTAATTGTGATCATGAACAAAACAGAACAAAATAGAACTTAGAATCATGTATTTTGTTAAATATTAGTTCAATCAATTAACGTATATCTTATAATTATTGCAAACTTCTAAATCCCATTTGAATATTGAATATCCAAAAAAAAAGAAAATGATTGAATCAAATTGTGTTTTGTTTGATAAAACATCGTTAAAAACGAGTTTCACACAAAATATAATAAATGATTCGGTGGTATTTACTATACTCCCTTATTGGCCATATGTTGATTTCAAAACTATTCAGAATAATTTTCTCATTTGCGGTCCAATGATATTACTGATGAAAGAAATGGCAACTCTTAAGAATGTTTGGTAAATGTTTTTCTTGAATTAACTGCAAATATATTGACTGTAAAATATCAAATTTTGCAGGTTACAACTGAAGGAATACCCAAAAAATCCTAGTGTAGCCATGGAATACTACCAGCAAAAGTTAATTCAATTTTACGTCTCGTGTTTTGATGCATCTCAAATAACCGGGGATGATCTAGCAGCTCTCGACTTAATACCAACCCGGGTTATTGATTTTACTGATGAGGATTATATTGCATATAAAAAGTATCCTGGAGTTGAACAATCATTTCAATATATTAGACAGTTTGGGTTGAATGCTACCCTGGCTACTCTTTTATTATTGATTTTTATATCAATAATGTTATCATTGAAAAACTTTTCACTTAAAACAATATTACTTATATTACTAGATTGTGTAACAGTACTTTTTTCAAAGTCGTTACCAAGATCATTAAAATCAAAGAATATTATATATAACAATTTAATAACTGGGTTTTGGTTAATATCAGCCATATTTATAACAATTCGGTTTTGCAATATTATTCTAGATGAAAAAATCAAAGTTATACCAGAACGAAAAATTGATAGCTGGCAAGATTTATATGAGTGGAAAGGTCTCAAATTTAATATTATAAAGAATTCAATACTTCATAAGTCAATAAAAAGTGGTGACTCTCCGATGGCTATTGATTTTAAATCGCGAATGAATGTTATAAAGCATGATAAATTTGATAATTGGAAAAATTGGCCAAAATATGGTAATCAAATATATTCGGGTGAATTTGCATTTGTTGTCAACAAATTTAAATTGATTTCTCGCCTCAATTATATTTCACGGGTAATGAATAGAACAGATTTTCTCCAGAGTCTCCATATATCGAAAGAAGGAGGACCTAATTTACCATACTTATTTGTATCGCTAGTTGAAAAGAATCATTCATATTATACTGCTCATGATAAAATGTTTACGAAAAATAATTTTATATTTTCATATATTTATAATTTATTCTATTTCTAGAATCGTTTGGAGCACAGAATCCGGTTTATATACCAAATGGAAAACAGACTCAATTAGAAATGGCTATCATTTTAATATAGTTCAGACATTTGATGAGAACATCAAGGAAGAATTATACAAATATGAACAAATTGATATTGCACATATAAAAGAAGCGTTTTATTTACTTTTAATTTTTATTTCAATATCTTTGCTTGCTTATTTTTTTGAAATTGTCTCAATTTATCTCTTATTATTCACTGCTCAGAACAAAATAAAAGGAAAACAGAGAAGAGATCAAACAATTTTGATTAGCTGAACAACACTGCAAAAGAAGATGTCGACTGGCTATGAGTGTCTTGTCTGACCCTTTCGGCAAAACATAATCATTAAATTCATTTTTAAAGTTTTTATTTAAAATTCAAATATTTTTGTTAATAGAGTTTAGTTGAAAAATAATTTATTGTAAATATAAGTAAACGTTTGTAAAACTTATCTCAACTTTTATTCAATATTATAGCGTTTAATCAAAAATTGGTTTAAAGATTTTTAAAACCGTTTCGGTATTCGTTAATATACCTGATATGCGATCTATTGATGTGACTGACTGTTGGACAGCCACTTATTGTCATAATATTATCCAATTCATCATAGATTGTGTCCAAAACCCTCTTAATTCCTTCTGAACCCTAAATCAAATTCAATTTTTGTATTTAAATACATTTTTTGTCGACTTTTATTCTTTACATTATATGCGAGTCCCCAACAAATGGGTCTACCCATGAACATTGCTTTAGCACCGATTGCTAATGCTTTGAAAACGTCTGCTCCACTTCTAACTCCTCCGTCGACGAAAACATCGACTCTATTTGCAACCGAATCGACCACTTCTGGCAGTGCCTCCAACTGTTAGTCAGAATTAGAATAAATTAAGTATTAAATTCAGTGCAAACATACCGTTGCCGGCGATCCGTCCAATTGTCTGCCGCCGTGATTCGAAACAAAGATAGCGTCGGCTCCACTTTCAACGGCCAGAAGAGCGTCTTCGGCAGTGAGTATTCCTTTGAGGACGAGTGGGATTTGGATCTGTTGTTTCAACCATTTAATGTCATTCCAAGTGACGTCCAGAGCTAACTCTTTAGCATTTGTGTAATTTCTGTAATTAACCCTTTGATGTGTGTCCACATACTTATTGGCGATATTGTGATATCTTAAACCGGTAACCATATGATCAATGGTCAAAACTATAGCCTTATATCCACTATTTTGTGCCCTTCGAGCCATATCTAGAGTTATATTCCTGTCCTTAAAAATAAATAATTGAAACCATTTAATGAGATGAGGCTCTGCTAATGCTATCTCTTCTAATGTGACAGAAGCTCCAGAACTGACAACCATTAGTGTTTGGGAGTCTTTTATTCCTGTAATCGATTAAAGAATAAGTAAAATCTAAGAATAAGCATGCTTATTTATTGCTTATTTATTATTCTAAACACCTTTTGCGGTCTCCAATTCTCCATTTGGATGAAAACGTCTATTCAGTCCAAAAGGTGAGACACAGACCGGCATTCGTATTGTGTCGCCAAACAAATTGATTTTTAAGTCACGTTTGGAGACATCGACTAAAAATCTGGGTCTTATCCTTAACTCATTGAACGCTTCTTTATTAGCCTCAAGAGTGACATCATTCTGAGCGCCTCTATTCAAGTAATCGTTAAGACCCGGACTAAACTTATTTGAAACATATTCTTCGATTTCCTTCAAAAAAGACATTTTTCTCACCGAAAGTTTTATGCAGTGCTTAGAAGTGAACATCAAATTAAAAAAAACCATTTATTTTAAACAAATGTTTAATTCAATGTTAAACACATCAATAGATATGAAAATATCTCTAAAGTTCACAACAGCTCTATCTCTTGATGTCGATCCCAATAAAAGGATAATCAATTCAATTAATAATCTTAAGGTCTTATTACGACACAAACCAATGAGAATATACCAAAAGTTGAGACAAAAATATAAATAAAATCATTTTTATGTTAACACTTATCTTAGTATTGATAAGATATTGGAAATGTCCGGAACAGATATCTTTAAATTAGTTACCAATCGATTGGTTTAACATTTAATGAGTTGTTCACTCAATTATCATTCAAATTGGATGATAAAAGGACCAAGTTTAATTTAATCAATTAAGTAAGCATGCTCTTTTATCTGATTTGGCCGACAAAACTTAATGGATAACATTTTTATTGATTGACAATAATTTTAACAAAATATTTAAATGAGATTCAAATTAATATTAATTTTAAACTAAAATGTTTTTAACGAAAATAATGTAATAATAAATAAAATAATAAATAAAATTAAATTAAATTTAATACTAATTAAAGAAAACTAAACGACTGACTAATTATCTGAGAAGTCTTCCTCTGTGGTTAAATATGTAGAAATTGGGTCTATTATTGATCCAATCGATGCTCTTCTCGTTCAGATCATCCAACGCTCGAATCTCTTTGAGGTGAATACCATTGAGCCAAACGATGGCCACAATTGTCACCAGAAGACTGACCACTGACTGAATGGCAATATCTGCCGGCAAACCATTGAATTGCTGTTCAACTAATCGGACATAACTTCGATGTTGTGCTGCAGAATATGCCGAATGTAAGAGTGATATCAAACCCATTGCTATCATGTATTTCAATAGCAATGAAGACATTTTTATTTGATTTAAATTAAAAGAAAAAACAATTCATTCAAATGTTTGAAAACATTTGTTGTTTTGATTTGTTTTTAAGGGAATGTTTGTTGAGTTCAGTAATAATAGTGTATTGAATGCCAGACCAGAGATGACGAGACCGTCGATAAGGACTGCATTTCTGTAAAGAAAATTCAATTTTGTTTTCAATTAATTAAATATCACTAATAATTGATATTTTGAAGGCTATCTCTTCGAGAAGACTCTTACAATTAATAACTCGGATGTTCCCAATGTTATTGACTGGTGGAGTGAGTCACCTATCATATTCTTAATAGATTTAATGGATCAGATACTGCACTCCTCATTGAGTGCCAAACTTATATTTGTTGCTATACTTATGCTTATTCTAATTGATTAATAAAGTGATCGACAATTGATTATTCGCTCAAATGTTTGTTTATTTTAATAAAATATAAAAATTTGTTAAATGTTTTCCTTGGCTTTACTTCGATTACATCTCCTGATTTCCAAATAACAATTTAATCAATTTTAATCAAGGTAATAGTCTTATCAAGTTATTCATTTTAAACAAAATTACATGTTTTTGTTTCTTCTAAAAACTTGTTTGTTTTTTCTTGTTAATTCTAGAGAATGTATTGTAATTACTAATTAGTTATTTTTGACGTTGGTAATTCTTAGTATTAGTGAAAGGAAGACATAACTAGCTTACTTAATATAGATAAACCTATTAAAACTTGAATCTTGCTGATTTCCTGGTATAGATTTGAGGAAATGCACTTTAAATGATAGTGTTAGGTTAGATTTAGTTATTGATTAGTGATGTCCTTGGTCTACACAATCACAGTTTAGACATTCAAATAGAGTATAAGACAACAATTGTAATGATTAGTCACCAGATGTCACGACAATAGTCTTCAACGAGTTTTTAAAAAAGTTGAGTTCAGGAAAAGTATATAAATCTATTGATTTATTGGTATTTTCCAACGATTCAGTTCATGACAACAGCGTCGACACCGGATTAAAACTATGGATTTGAGCGCCAGTGCCTCCCGTGTCATACCCAAGGGTGGAATGTTGTATGGAGAATACCTGCACGTGAGTTACCCTACCTTACCATTTATGCCTCATTTACTTCTCTCATATGCTTTTTGAGACAACACTACAAATCTCTGATTATTTGTTATATAAGTTATTCACTAAATTTATTTCTCATTTGTTTACGAGTCATGAGTTATGAGATTATTGTTTACTAATCTTTGTTTTTCTGGTCTAATATTGATTTATCTGATAATTACTCAATGATTGGCAATATTTTTGTCACTCAATTAGACAATAAATCAAACCTTATTTAACTAATTGTTTGTCATTTAAACATATTATTTAGAGTTAGAATCAATTATTAGATATTTTAATCAAAACAGTAATGTATTGCAAATTCCAAACATTGTTTAGTGAACTGAAAAACATATTTTTGTTTATCTCTTATCTCAAAAAGAGTGGAATCCCTGTGTGTTAAGTAAACAACAAATGTGTTATTTAGTCCAATTAGTCCCAATTAGTACAGGTTCACTTTGATAGACACACCATGTTTATTAACACTAATTCCCGCTTTATATTAAAATTTCATTAATAAAATTACTTTAATTTATTATAAATAATAAATAATTTTTTGCCAAAACAACAGAAAAACAGACAAACTTTGAAAACATGTTTGGATTCTGTGATCGAAGAGCAGACAAAATGTGTTTTCAGTTTTTATGTCAATTTATTATAATATCTTAGAAAAACATTTTAATTATCTGTCATTTCAACTAATTTTTTATTTTAATGGTTTTAGAAATGTTTTATTACTTTTTTTTCAAATATCAATCAAATAGTTATTCAAAAAAGATATTAATCTTCTGACATATGATTTAAATATAATATTCATTAATAGTGTATTGAATGACAGGTTTTTGAATTCTGAAATCCTATCCTTTAATGTAATATTAAATAGTATTTCATCAGAAAAGTTATTTTAGTTAAAAAGGCACTCATTTCCTATTGAAAAGTTTGTAATCTGATCCTGTTCAATATTATACTCTCTCCTTGTCAAATGACAGGTGGATAGGCTATTATCATGTCAAGAGCCGGTAACCAAGATGATGGGTAATGAAGTACATGACGAACACCTGTTCATAGTTACACACCAGGCATACGAACTATGGTTTAAACAAATTATCTGCGAAATAGACTCCGTTCGCAATCTCTTGAGCCGACGGGTGAGCGTAAGTATGTTTAGCTTTAAATACATGTTCTTCGATAGCATTGACACAAACCGACTAATCCTAAGACTCTTCCTTTTAATGCTAAGACTTTAAATTATTGAAACTCTTATGGTTTGAAGTCTTTACTTATTTTGGTTTCAAAAGAATTTCAAACAAAAAACTTATTTCAAAAATTTTGAATTATTCGAAAAAAGTTTTAAATTTAAATCCCTGTCCAAAATGACATGTATTTTGCTATTTGGAGGACATGACATGTATTATGTTATCGGTATTAACCGAACTGTTTGTATGGCGTTTCAGCAAATAATTATGAATAAAATTTAAGCAGTGATTAACTAAAATCTATGCATTCCATTCCAATAGGACGTGGATGAGGCAAATATGCTAATCATTACTTCACGACTTAATCGAGTTGTGCTCATACTTAAGGTATTCAATAGATTATAATTAATGTAAATTAGAATTAATGTTAATTGAAATGATTAGCTTCTTGTGGATCAGGTCACTATATTAGAGACTATGACACCCCTAGACTTCATGCAATTCAGGAACTACTTGTCTCCGGCGTCGGGCTTCCAAAGTGTTCAGTTCAGGTTAATTGAGAATAAACTGGGCGTTAAAAACGAGTTGAGGACTAATTATGGAAAATCACATTATCTGAAGATTTTTGAAAACCCAAATGTTATGGAACAGATCAGACAGGCAGAGGAAGAGCCCTCTCTTTGCGATTTAATACAATTATGGCTGGAAAGGACTCCCGGTTTGAAGAGAAATGAGTTCAACTTTTGGATTAAATATAAGAAAGTTGTGACACAAATGTTAGAACAAAGCAAAGTCGAGGCCGAAAAAGAAGAGGACTCACAACAAAAAACTATTTTATTAGACGAATGCAAACGAAAAACCGAATTATTTGACTCAATATTTGATGTCAATAAACATAACGCTCTGATGACTAGAGGGGACCGACGTTTCAGTCATCAGGCACTTCAGGGGGCGCTTATGATTTCGCTATACAGAGATGAACCCAGATTCAATCAACCCTTCCATATACTGGTCCTGTTGATGGATATCGACTCTTTGATAACTAAATGGCGCTGTAAGTCATCCCTTTTATTACTTTTAAAACACTTTGAGTCCAATAGAAAGACCATTAAAATGCTATTAAAGTAATACTAAATTTTCATTAAAAACATTAATCGCTTATCTTTTGTGTCAAACAACTCATTAAAGTTTGTCTTTGAATAGCATTAGAAATAATTAATAAAAAAAATTAATTGTGAGTCAACTGACAGTAATCTCAGATAAAACAACAAAAATTGTGTTTAAATTCCAATCTTATATTCAAAACTAAACAAAGTTTATTACACTTGAAATTAGAGATTCATTTCCTCTTAAGTTTACTGACTTTCGAGAGTATATAAGACTTTCGGGGGATTTCCGTAACGACAATGAATTTGCAAAATTTGGGTCCAAATTATAATTAAAACAAAAGCACTTCCGCTGACAAATATCTAATAAAGATTTGACTCAAATTGACTTAACTCAATTTAGACAATCACGTCGAAATGGTTCTCCGTATGATTGGTTCGCATCAGTTCGGGACCGGCGGCTCTTCTGGTTACCACTATTTGCGGTCAACACTCAGCGATCGGTACAAAGTATTTGTCGATTTATTCAATTTGTCGACATTTCTGATTCCACGCGACTGTATTCCTCCGCTCACACCAAAAATGAAACGAAGACTATCTGTTATGAACGGAGACATCGAAGAAGAAGAAGACATCGGAGACGTTGTAGAAGATGTCACATACGATCACTTGACTGTCGAATGATTTTTATTGGCTTTCATTCGTTTTTTACCTGAAATATAAACAAATGTTCAAAATATTTGCTCAAATAATTGATTCAAACAATCAGTTAATTTTAAAAAAGCATTTAAATTATAAATTTATTTTTATGTATATTTTATTTATCTGTTAAGACATCGAGTTTTATATTAAACTTAAAACTGAATCTAAATTATTATAATTTGAAAAAATATTCATATTTTTTGGAACATTTATTCCTTAAATTAATTCTTTTTAAAAGAGTTTTTTAACTAATTTTGTATACGAT
>JAQGBR010000968.1:0-10248 GCA_034698525.1 Achipteria nitens | reverse complement strand
TGATAATAATTTTCATATAAATTATTTTCATGTTTTTAAAAATAAAAAAAAATGACATAAAATATGGATAAAAAATATAAGAGAAATAAAAACTATTGAAATCTAATAAAAATGAACTCACAATGAATAGTATGGATCGAAGCGTAACATTATTTGTATTTTATTTACACTTAATTTTTATATATTTTATTTCAATTCGTTTTGAAAATTAGGACAACCATTAGTGGATCCCAGAACTGAATTCAATGGAAACATAATATGAAAAATACAAAACCTTTTTTCTCTTTCTATCTCTCAAAATAAGAGTATACTATAACTCAATACTCAAAACAAGACTATAATTTTAAAGATAAGAAATGCTTTTTAAAAACTTTTCTCTCATTTAATTATCCGAAGAAAAATTTGGGAAAATTATAAATTCAAACGAGAAATAAAGAAACAAATTAATGAACATTAAAAGAGATGGCAATTAATGTAGTCATTCAGAGGGAATATGACTCAAAAAATTATAAGCTCTTCAATAGCCGAAAGTCAAATGTTTTTTTTTGTTAAAATCATTTTTTTCTCTACTTTTTATTCATAGTATTTCTCAATAATTCTTTTCATAACAATTTTAAAAACAAAAAAAATGAATTTGAGTTCAAATTATTAAAAATTGAAGAAAAAATTGAAATGCAGTAAAATTGAGTATTTTTTGTGAGAAAATAACTAAACGTTTAGTTAAAACACATTCTGATTAACAAAAACATAATTAACACACTTATAGTTTTCCCTTTTTCTATCCATTACTTTACTAATTATTAGTTAACTAAAACCTCGAATATATCTCTTTTTATTTATTAAAAAATATGTCTTTAATTTAAGTATTATTTAAGACAAACATTGAGTGAAATAAATTTTAAGTGGAGAGGGAGAGAGGGAGGGAGAGAGAGAGAGAGAGAGAGAGAACAAAATGTTTGAATTATGTCATTCATGCAATCCTTTTGATTAACACTAATTGAAGATTATTTCGAAATTTTATATTTTTTGAAAACCTTTTGGATTATAATAAACAAAATATATATAAAATGAAAAATGAGTTATTGTTCTCTCAGTTTATTCGTAAATATATTGCCATTGAATGGCAATCAAAACAATGATAGTCTTCGTAACCATTCATTAAATGGTGAGAAAAAGTCAATTCAAATCTCGTATTGATTCGAATGAATAGTAAATAATAATAAAAAAATTCAAAACAAAATAAAATGAATAATAAAAGAGTCCTTACTTTTGAACAATAGGGACGTCTATGTGTGAACTCATTGAAGAGTTGGATACCGACGAAGACATGGATGAGGTTCTGCGTCGAATCGGATCCGTCTGTCCTTCGGCTACCTTCGAGTAGTCGGTGTCTATCTCTTGAAGTCGGGCTGACTTTCGGCTCTCCAGAAGTCTGATCTCATCTAACCTTCGCTTTACTTTAATCGACGACTGATTTATGAGAGAGTTTTGATTAGAATTAGTGGATGTGTTGTCGATTGTGAGGAAGACTTCATCGTTGGACAAGTCGTGAGAGTCGACACTACCGGAGACTTCCCTTCCGTTGTACGTTAAATATATTTTCTGTCCTTTGTTTAGGTTCGCGATCGACACCGACTGAAATCCGGGACCAATCAGTTGTTGTGCTGAGTAGTCGAGCGTCACTTTCTTGCCATTGAAGACATTATCGAAGAGTACCGAATAGAGTGTGTCTCTGGTGTCCACATTACTAGTCTTCGTGGCCTTAATTATTCCCGAATAGTAGTGTTTGTCTAACGGAGCGCAGACACGAGTCCCCAAAATGGATCGTTTGGCCAAACGTTTGCCACAAGACATACCTCTAGAGTCAAATATTCAATTCAATCGCTTCTGCGCTTCAGTCCATCGAAGGTAAGGACAGCCATGGCTTCAAACAATTGGGGGTTGACTTCAAAATTATTATTAACTAATACTAAGTCTTTTGTTCAGTTGTTTTCATCAAATAATTTGTTTGATTTGAGTCCAAATTAAAACACATTTTGAATAAAAATATATTTTAAAACAAAATAAAAGATGTTTTGACTGAAAATAAGCGGAAAAGAGATCTCTTTGTTTTGGTCTCCAATACAAAGAGCGAGAGTTTTGAGTTAAGACTAGTTTTTCAGTTCAAACATAACAACAAAAACCATTTGATGTAAAAATGACGACAAATTGAGTTCAACTTTCGGTGATTTAAATGGTGTTAAGAGTGGACACAAAATTGTAGTTCAATTAAAACCGGTATTAAATATGTTGTGCGGTATTAACTGTTGGACTGTTCGCCAGTCTTCTGAAGACATCAATAGTCTGTAGTATTGATTGGTTTGAGTTTAGGTACGGTTCGTATGGTTCGCAATAACAACAGTGAGTGCTCTCAGATCAGAGTCTGACTCTCTTAGTGTTGTTGTTGTTGTCTGGTGTCAGCTGTTCCTCAGTTGTTCGCTCAGTTGTTCGCTCACTCTCTGTGAAGCCTCTCATACCAGTGCTGCCAATTTGATAGCAGTGTTCACTTGTCATACCTCTATGGCTGAGTCTCTACGGCACAGTCTATGGCCTCTCTGTTGCCAATTGAGTGCCGGTTTCTCTCTCTTATCAACAAACAAAAGCATGTGATATAACCGGCATCTGATTGGTTCCATGGCTTAACCCACTTCCCTATTGGCTGTCAATAACACCAGGGCTTCGGCTGTTCAGTCAGAGTGCGAGTCGAGGCTTAGGGCTATGTATGCCCAACACTGTGCACAGCTCTGGCAAGAACTGACACACTCAGACTCGCACAGGCATTGTATGGCAATGGCTAAGATTCGCACTTAATTCGATTAAATTATATAAACACCGATAGTTAGGGACAGTTAGCCTTTGATTATATTCTGCTCACAATTCGTACTCCACTTTCTGTTTCTCTCTTTTGAATGCATTTTTGTGGCAAATTGTGAACAGTTTTAGTCAGTAGTGAACACACATTCACTCAAAACTCTTATTCATTTGCATTGCATTCACACTCTATTCAATTGGAGTAATAGCTGTGAGCCCAACAAAACCAATACAGACCAACCCATATATAGACAATTGGGTCTGCATTTAACTATCACTTAAATTCACTTAAATTGACTCAAAAATTTTGATTCAATTTCTAGTTTCTCAATATTTGATAAGAGGTTCACCTTGGACACATTGTGCTGTGTTAAGCCCTATTTAAACTTGTAATTTAATCTAGCATTTGCTAACAGTGCTCTTTATAAGAGAGTATAGCGATATCTGAATATTTTGCGTGCATTATATAAGACTTGAAAACTGGACGAACTTTAGTCTCGTAAATCTGTCACATCAGCCCTTCTTATACTCCAAAATGAAAGGTTAGTCTTTCCAACAGAGTTTCCATAACCAGAACTAACTAACCGTTAGATAAAAGTTGTCAAAAGTTCACATATAATATATAACAAAAAATATTAAAAATAAAACATTCTCTCTCCAAATCATGTGCTGGGCTTTTGTAGAACCAACAGAATAAATATGGACTCATTTTAGGGAAGGCATATACTAAAAATATTCTTGCTTGAATACATTTGTTGTTGTTATATGATTTGGTAAATTTAGTTTTGAATATTTAAAGCCTTAAAATTGATTTAAACAGAATTGAGGAGAACTGAGAGGAAGGATAGGATCTAAACATTAATTATTTGCAATTATTAGTCAATCATTTTCTTGGAATAGATTTTAATTTATTTTATTATTTTTCTATATTTCCAGTTTAGTGGCCCTCATATGTGTAGCCACAGCAGAGCAATGATATGTGTGAAAAATGAACTGTCCATTTAAATAGTAGTTGGTTTGGCAACACCACTGCCGCTACATTTTTATTCTCTCGACACTCAGCTCTTAAGCTCTGAGTATATATTTTAAATGATTGCATTCGATAACAATTTTCGGGAAGTAATTCAATCGGTATTAAAGTTATTAATAATTTTAAAGAAAATTTTCACTTTTATTGTCGTTTTGATGGCTTATATACTGAAGTATTGTATTATTATTTTTCTAAATGATTGGTCACGTCTTGACTATAAGAGACTAAAAGCCAACACAAGAAATATATATTTATTTATAGCTAACTGTTAAGCAGATAATGAAATGTGACACTCATTTCATTCATTTCAAAGTTGTTAAAAAAGAGATGTTAAGAGATGTGACTTTTTTACTGGATTTTCAATGCATTGAATGCCAACACAACTGCTTTGACATAAGATTTAAAAGCATTGAAAAAAGTAAGAGAAAGGTTTTAACTAAAACTTTAAGGGCTTTACTTGTAATGCAATATAACTGACAATTCCTTTAGACTCGTCTCTATCTCATGAACTGAAAACTATATAACTGTTAAGCAATTGACACAATATTTCTTTAGTAGTTTTTTAGAGCCATAAAAATAATGTTAAACTTAAAAATGACTGAAAAATGAAAAGCTTTCTCAACAGAAAAAATACTCTCTCTCTCCCTCTCTCTCTCCCTCTCTCTCTCCCCCTCTCCCCTGTCGCTACCCCTCTGCCATTCCCGGCATAAGTAGATATTATACATTAGTTCCAGGACTCAATTTATTTTTATTTTATTAGACTCACAATTATATGTTTGTTGGAGTGATTTGTCTGTAGAGTAGTGTCTAATCCCCAATACTTCTGGTATACATTTAAATGATTTAATTTATTTATTTTAAAGCAATTGAAAAATTAGAGCCCAAAAGAAAAACTGTTTCTCTGTTTCTCTTTATATTAATGTTGAGAACATTTTTCATTTGACTATTCGTTTGGTTTGTGTTTCCATTCCAACGGTTGTTAAGCCTTTTTTAGACCAGATTTTAATTGCAGTAATATTTCTAAAAAATGAAATTTTTGACAGATCTGTCAATTTTCAAGGATACTAATGTTTAGGCAATAGTTAAGGAATTTTTATCGATTTTTCAGCACTTTTTTCGTTTAACATTTAGTGTTGTGTTGAGAGTTAACTTAACACTACTTTTTTAGAATTCTGACTGAAATCATAAAATTGCGGAAAAAATATTTAATAAATATTTTTCGAAAGGAAATAATTATTAATGAAATTTATGGGTATTTCTCTATGTATGACATTGTGCTCTAATGTTTAAACTTAACCACTGGGAGTACAGAATAATAAAATTGTTATCAATTGAATGATACCAAATGCGGACCTAACCTAACAATACGTCAACGCACTCGTCAATTGAGGCACTGATATGTTGCCAAAACTACAATCGTTATTGAATTGTATAATAGAGTTAATACTCGAACATTAAACCCAATTCTGATTTGAAATTTATTCCTTGAAAACAACATATTTTTTCTTTTCTTATTTGATATACATTTTAAGCCACAAAATTTGTTTTAAAGGCCGTGACTATCATCTCAACTGATATTATGGACAAACAATTTTCAAGGTTTTTATCATATGTTTTGTTTGAATTCAGGTTTTTATGCGATTCAATGCAGTCGTTTGGGTTAAATGACTGACAAAAATAAGAGAATAAGTGATCGCATCTGTAAATGTCTGCAAATGTCATATCCTTTTACAAAGAGATACGACATATGAATGATAATAATTATAGACTAGAAGTTAATCGCTTTTATCTCTTATTCCAATATTTTTCATTAAAATTTATTTCTCAATAAACAACGAAAAACATAATTCTGACATAACTTCAAAGTTTATGGCAGAGGAAAAGAGGGATAGGGAGAAAAGTAAACAGTTGTCTTGCATTCTTCTATTCCTTGTGCTTCCCTTTTTGTGAATCTCTATCTTTGCTCAGCTCTTCTCTCTCTTCCTTTTGGCTTTTGTCTGAATGTTTACATTGATTCCAAAAGCTATTACCACTCCTGCCTATCGAATTGAATACCGGCTCCCAAATGCAGGGCTCAGTTTGAATTCAGGTCTGGTTTTGTGGCTTTCTTTGATATACCAGTTCTTATTACTGTTCCACACAAACTATTCTTTAATTCTTAGCCAAAAGTACAATAAAAAAGGCATTTAATGGCCAAACAGTTTTGCACTGTTGGGTCCAACACTTGAGTTGAGGGCCATTTATTGATCAGAGAAATACATTTAATGGCAATTATAGTCAATTCAAACATCAATTTTCAAAATTTAATTAAAGGAAATGTAGGACTCATTAAAAATAATTTTTTATGTCTTATCATATTTTGTAAAAATAAAGGTCTGAAACAAAATTAGTTTCAGTAATAAAACATAAACTCAATGTCAGTGCTGTTTGAATGTCGAAGGGTTTGGTTGCGAAGCCATAATTGTGAAGCCACTGGTGGTGACCATAGAGCCGGTTAGCAATGACTCTGACTCACAAAAACATAGTCTGAATATATACTGAAATCTTTATTCCTTTTGACTGCATATAAGAAACGCTCATTTATTCGGTTCGCACACAACTATGAGCTCGACTTCCGAGAAAAAACTCGAAAATCGATTTACTTAACAGTTAGTGAGAAATTCAATGCATTCCCTATTTTAGCCATTTTTTATATGCGCTTTTGGTTTGAGATTTTTGGACGTCTCCCGCAAACACATTCCGAACCCATTAATTCATTTTACACTTATGTTTAGTATTTCTTTTCGATAACTCTATGCTTATATATACCGGTGCTTTCTATTTGACCTTTCAATATGTGGAACAACAAAATATCTATAGTATATAATACTCAAAATAATGCAAAGCTATAGTTCACGAAATTCAGACATAAATCACTTATTGATGGCTAATACTGGAGTCACGAACCGATTCTTCTATTATAATAATACCATTAGTGCCAACCTTTTAGGCTATTTTTCTCTCATTTACTCTCTTCTTATCGATTTCATAGAATTTTTTGTTGTTTTAAATTTACTCCAAATTTATTCTTTAGAATTGTTTTCTACTTTTTTAAAGAAAAAAGACTATCGTTTTGTGTATATAATTAATCGCAACCGGATTTCAATTCTTTCGATACGTTTCCACTTTTTATTCTTACGTCAAATAAGTCTTCTTTTTTTAAATGACTTAACATTAAGAAAAACACATACATATATACTAAACGTTATCATTGGAAAGGGATAGCCATAGGGTATTGTGTGATACAATCAAAACAATTTCTACATTATGTTAACAGTTTATATAATTAAATATAATATAATAATGTGTTTACGACTGGAAAAATTTATATGGATTGTAGCCAGGATCAGTTAGGAGTAAAGATCACTTAATCTTAACAATAATTTAAAATTCAGTACTTCCCCAGTATTTTAAAATTACAACCCAAGTTGCAACTCTAATCTAATCTAGATTGAATTCTCTTTATTTCTTGAAACTGAATTTCAACTCAAAACTAATTATAAATTAGAGTTGATTTTTGTGTTCAGTAGAGAAGAATTTTCTTTTTTAAAAAAGCAGTTTTTGAAGACTTATTTTTATATATCTTAGATTTTTTTGTTGTTCTTCTGTTCAAATTCTATATCTGAAGGATGTCCTCAGAGATAACAAAACTTCTTTACTTCCTTTCTATTCTCTTTTTATGGTCTTTTCAACTCTCAGTTTTATTTTTTGTTAGTTTTTTAACACAAGAATTAACGTAAGAATAGACCAGAAAATGGATAATTCAACTATTTATAAAAGAATTTCTTTTGAAAAACACACTTTTTCTATCTCGTCATCATTTTTTCATTCTTTAAGATCTATTTTATCAAAAAAGTTTTCTATTTTTTAGTCATCTTAGACATCTCTCTCCCCCGCCCTCTCTCTCTCTCTCTCTCTCTCTCTCTCTCTCTCTCTCGAAAAATATCCTTAGAATAAATAAAACTTTTTCTACAAAATATGATTAAAAGAGTAGAAAAATGAAAGTGAATTCCGTTATCTCTAAAATTAAAGATAAATAAAAATTTTAAGTTTACTCACAAATACTAAAGTCTTAACTAAAATCTAAAATAAATTCAAATATTTATTCAAATTTAAGCCAAAATACAGAAAAATAAATAAAAATTTGTATTTAAAATTGATATTAAATATTAAATATTTCCTGTAATTAAAATTATCGCTCGAAAAATCAAAATTAATTATCACTCGTTACTGATTCTACAATTAATTTTTTGGATATTATTAACTCATTTTTTTAACTCTCTTCTAAAACAAAATGAATAAAAAAATACAATTCTTTATTTGAGTAAAAAAATATGTAATCTTTTCAGTGATAACAAAGCACCGGGAGGTATTCTCTTGTGGTATTTAACCGGAGCTTTAATCGTAAATTTAAATTTAGCGAATAAACTACTTTAAATGCAATTGAATTTTCAGAAAAGTTTAAATAAGAATACACACATTAAATGTATGAATGATCTCAACCTATTTTTCAAATGACACTAGATTATTTTTAGTAGTTTCCTACCGGTGAGCATCACTGATATAACACTCAGTTTAAACATATCGTGACTTTCGTTAATTTTTAACTCTGGCTTTCGTACATAGTTTTGGGCTTAAAATAATAATTTGTGTTTTATTTATAATCTGAAAAATGCTTTTTAAAACTAAAGGCTTCTCTTTTATTAATAAATCTCTTCATTATTGAAATTAAAATTTTTGTTGAAAATGAGTAAAACTTCTGTTTTAGTGTAGAAAAGAAAAATAAATAATTGCTTTGAAATTCGTGTGAAATACAAAAAAGATGATTAAGTTTCCAATGAAAATATTATGAAAAAAGGATTTTATTATTCAAAACAAAGAACATAATAATAGTTTGGTTATCGAATTACTGCACAAAAATAGTATTTTTAGTGGAAATAAATGATAATTATTTTTCAATTCGTTTACGAAAAAAGTAAGGAAATGAACAGTAAATTCAATACTAATTGAATGTGAAAAACAATATCGAAGTTAGTTCTCAAAACTGAGACAAACATTTCATTTCAATAATTTATAGTTAAATGACTGAATGTAACTGAATATCCAATCAAATGATTGAAACATTTTTTTCTGCTGATATAGAATAGACTCAATTCTATGACATAAAAAAACTTATTCTTAAAATAGAAGGTTATTACCAAAAATGTATTCATCACTGTTTTTGAGGAATGAATAAAAAAAATGGAGACAAATAGAGAGATGAAAGTATTCGTGAACTCCGCTGAAGTGGATATGAAAAATGGTTAGCAATAAATCAAACAGGATAAATGTTTGCAATTAAAATAGTAGCTCATCTGATTAAACAAATTCAGATAATTAATTAGATTACTTGTCTGTCCATTGGTTTTGTAATTCATAACAACATTTTCCCATTTAATTGAAGGGTTCGTTAAGAAAATTTAATTAACGAAATACTTTTCGTAATCATTATTTAAAAAAGAAATCATTTTTTTCTGTGAATTAAATCAAATTTAACTGAAAAATGGTGTGTTATAGAGAACAGTGGGAAACATTGGCAAAATAGTTGAGGAAATGTGTGTTTCCAATAGTTTGATAGATGAAAACATATTTTTTGGCAAAATTCTAAGGCTGTGTTAATCGTATACAGAATTTCCTGAGTCTCTAATTATTAAATGAATCGTATTTTTACGTTTGACTGCATTAATAAAAATTGCATAAAACTAATAATAAATTCACATAAATTTTCATTTAAATTTTCCAGCAATTAATCAGTGATTTGTTTCAGAAAAACCAAATAATTGTAGTGTTTTTTGCTGACTCAAAGGCACAGACTATTCGTGATAAACATTACAATAATTCATGTTTTGGTCGAACTGTTTGTTCATTCGTTTGTCATTTTATTCTTAACATTTGAAAAATCAAAACTTCTCTTTTGGTTTATGAAATCTGTATTTTAGTTTCATTTTTCATTTTGTGTGATATCTCTGACAAAATAAATTGTTGTTTAAAAATATAGTGTTTTCTTTGTTTTGATGTCTGAAATTAATTTGTTTTGTTTTGAGATAATTGTCCAGAATTTGTGATTTTTGTGAAAACTTTTCAAGAAAAGCAAAATAAATATTAATTTAAATTTAAATTACTTTAATGTTCACAATATATCTAATTCTCAATAACTTTATTTCTGACAATTCTATGAATTTAATTAATATGAAGTTATATTCATTTACTGTTTAAATTATGTATCTTGTCATCAAAACTCTCTCTCTCTCTCTCTCTCTCTCTCTCTCTCTCTCTCTCTCTCTCTCTCT
>JAQGBR010000967.1:0-10249 GCA_034698525.1 Achipteria nitens | reverse complement strand
CTTTTATCGCCCAAAAGGCCAAACGGGTCGTGTCGTGTGTGTGTCCACTGGTATTACTTGAGGTCGATGTGTCGACACTGTGGCCACTATTATAGCCTTTCAACAAAAAAAACACTAAAAATACTAAAAAAATACTAAAAAACAAATTATAAAATAAATACTAAAAACTGTCTGTAAAAAGACTGGACTACTGGTCCATATCTGTGGCCACACTATGTCCACTACTGTCTTCAGGACTGCCCTAAACACTCTATTAATTGTAGTCAACCACACGGTCTAAATGCCAGTCAAGAACTGCCTTTTATTTATAATAATTTCAAATAAATAATACAAAAAGTCGTTATAAGGCCGGTATGGGATAAAACACAGCAGTCATGAGTTTAAGGCTTAATATGAGTCAAAGGATTTTTATAATCCTTTTGTAAACAATTCTAAGTATTTTATAGTCAAAGTTTGAATAGCCTTTCCGGTCAATAATCTGTCTTAAAATAACAATTTTGTCAAATAATAGAAATAATTAATATTTTAAATAATTAGAAATAATTTATAATAATTGTCTTCTTCTGGTCCGGCCTTTTAGTCTCTCTATTCTTTAGCCTCTTTGGCCTTCCGGCGTCGCTCGGCCTCCTTCTCTCGACGACGTTTACGTCTCTCGTCTTCTTTCCGCTCCTTTTCCTCTAATTCGGCGAATCGGCGAAAGAATTGTGCCGTGGTATATTTCGGGGTCCCTATGACCTCATCTTCGTCGTCGTCGTCGTCGTCTGACGACTGTCTGTTAGCCCTGGCCTTCCCTTTTGACGCTAACATTCCCTTACCGTCTGCCACAGCAGTCCTCTGCTGTTCCCGTAGCAGTTTTCTGACCTTCCGGTCCTGTATCTCTCTGACTGTCAGTGTCCATTTCCCTGGATTATGTGGTGTTTCTGTCTGTCCTTCAGCCGACCCTGGTTCGGTTTTTATCACTACTGAGTTTGGGTCGACTGGTATAACCATTTTCTCGGCTGTCTGGTCAACTTCTGGTTGATTCTCGGCCTCGTCACTCGACTCTTCTATTTCGATGACCTCTGGAGGTGATGTCCCCTTCTCTTCAGTCCATACGTCGACTTTTCTGTCCCATCCCTTAGTAGTGGTCTCTGTCTCTGAAGCGGATTTCGAGTCGTCAGTCTTTGGTTCAGAATTGGCGTCCAAATCAGTCCTCATTTTCTTCAATTGTTTTCCAATTTGAGTCGACTCTGTCTGTCGTTCTTTGTTTTGGTCTTTGGCCCCGACTGGAGGTGTTTTCTTTCCACTGGCAGGTCGTCCTAATGGCACTGCGTGGTCTTCAGGACTGTAGTTGTCTCTTTGAGACACTGTATGTGGTGTGGACACCGTTGCTGTCGCTGTCGATGGCTTTTTATGCATAGTAGCCATTTGCCTCTCGAATTCGATTAATGAATCGTCTTTTTTCGGTCGACTTTGGGTCTGTAGGTCTTTATTGGTTGACAAAAACACTATTTCACCCTCTATTTGGGTCGTCGACTCCACCATCTGTTGTGTTGCCTTCGATCGACTCTGCGCCTGAAGGCCACTATTGGTCGGTACAATCGCTGTTTCAACTTCTATTTGTGTGGTCGACACAGCTGTTTGTTGTGCTGTAGTTTTCGAAACGGTCCACAACATATCGGTCGACTCATCACAGTCCATAGGAGTCTGTCCTTCCTTTTCTTTCGCTGGAGCCGACTCTGTGCCCGAGTCTGATTGGCCTCTATCGTCGATATACAGTTGTCTTTCGGGCGACTCTTCCATTAGTCGGAGTTTTTCTAATCTTTTTTTCTCCATTTTTCGGAAATATCCCGGTCTCTGATGTTCCGGGAGATGGCTATAGTCGTTAAGGGACACCATATGGTCTGCTAGTATGCCCTGATTTCGCTGTTGTGCCGCATTTCTGTAGTCGATTCGGTCAACGGCTTCCACTAATTCTACTCTGAAGTCGTGTGTGTCGTTTGGTATGAATTTTGTCGGTATTATATTTATGATTGAATTTTGATTCAAATGCCAATCCGAGAGATAAGAGCACTGGCCGTCCGGTTGTATTCGCGGGAGTATACGATAGTTATACTCAATTGTGGCCAAATCGTATTCGCCGTCTTTAAGTCCGGTCGCGTTATTGATATCAGTAATCATTTGGAAATAAAAGTTTTTCTTATGGTCTGTGTTATGGTCTCTATTATCCCACACAAACTCTTGTTGAGTGGTAGGGAACCACATTCGCACTCTATCTGGCCGTCTGACGACTGGATCTCCTACTCTGGAGACCATTAGGTGCGGCCTGTCTTCCTTTATTTCCAAATTTCTCAAATGTCTATACCGGAACTCCAAGAGTTCGTTTCTTAATGCCATATTCGCTCTGATGGTACGTCTCTTATTGTCGTCTTTGGTCTTCTTCCGGAATCTCTTTTCAATCTTCTCCTCTAAATTCTTCCATTTGTCCAACGCTTTGTTGGCGGTCTCTGTGAGGTCTTCGATCTGTAGTCTGTAATCGTCGGCCAGTCGTTCGGCTTTATTCTTGGCCTCCAATATTTCCATAAATTTACTCAAATCGGTCGACTGATGTCCAATGGCTGCCAGTCCTCCGAAGTCATACGGCCTGTTGATGGGCGGGGAGATCAGTCCTCCCATTGGTCCACTTCTCATCTGCAGAAGACTCGACGTCTGGCCTGTGGACGACTGTGTAGCCATCGCTGTGTCTCTATTTGGGAGTTTAGGAATGGGTCCCATCGGATGTGGTGTCTTCTGGACGACGCTGTCGATGATGTCCTGCTGTAAAGATTTATTTTTAGACTTACTTCTTGTCTCTGGCGCCGGAGTCGTTGATACCCCTCGGCCTTTGACCTTATTTTTAGGAGTTTTGGTCTCCTTTTTATTTGTGTCGCCCATCGGTACGGCTGTTTGTGACGTCTTCTTGTGGTCACTATTATTAGACAGTCTGTCCTGTCTTCACTGGCCTTTACTGAGGTCTTCACAAAATAATTAAACACTTTTTAATAAATTTTTGTCTTTAAATGACAATTATTTCACTAAAAACAGGAAATAAAGTTTAGACTAATTATTCAAATACTGCACTGTTTTACAGTTCAAAGGCTAATGCAGTCTATGCTTAGCATTGCTTTGCAATACACAGACTTTTTCACTGGAATTTTGGCTTTCAATGCACTCATTGGCCAACACTTTCTTCACAATAGGCTGTCCTGTCTTTATGTCTTATGCAATACTACCAATAGTTTTGCAATCAATATATTGAAATTTCTGGTTCTATTCACTACTTGTGGTCTCTTTAGTCATTGTATTCAGGCTTTGATTGCACTTAAGTTATGACACTTTTGCCACTAATGGTCTGCCTTTCCCTCCAAAATAAATCACATTTAATACTATTGTCGTCACATATCACACACTAATTGTCGGTCATATGAGTCGACACTAATGTCTCAAATGTCAGAATAGTATATGCATTGCAGTTAACACTGTTTATCACTATTCTTCTTCTTCTTCTTCGTCGGCCATAAGTCTTCCTCTCTCGAGGTCTCGATGCTGGAGTTGTCGGTCCTGTCTTCTTCTGCTGGTCCTTCTGCCACTTCGGAAACACCTGTTTCTGCAGATGTTAGCCAAAGTGCTAACAGCGGTCCATATCTGTCTGGCGATGGGCACTATGTCGACATAGCAGTATATGTTGACCAGTGAGGCCATGGCTTCTTCTTCTGCGGCGACTTCTGGGCTTCTGCAGGTGTCGCTTATTCTTCTACTATTTGTCTCTTCTATTCTCAGTCTCAACACCTTTTCAAACAGTCTTTACTGAAGTATTCTTTAATACTAAAAAGTGTTGTCTTTCTTGACTTAACTATAACTTCTTTATGGACAGGTCCGGTCTCCACTACATTCTATGAGTCTTAACTCATGGCTGGTCTGACTATATCTTTAGCTAAGCATACTTAATGCCTACCTATTGTCTAATACATATCTACAGGTCTGACCTGTGATTTATGGGCCATTGTAGTCTCAATGCCATTTCTAATACAACTCTTTTCTTAATATCTATTTTCTGGTCTCTTATGTCTGCATTTTTGTTAAATAATTTAAAGTCTATTCAATTATTTCAAAACGAATTATTAATAATCAAAATTGAATACAAAATGTCTGGGAATTTAAATATAAGTCTAAATGGTCTACAAATATGAATATGTATTTGAATTAAATATATGTGGAAATATGTCTTAAATAAGTGGTAGACTTCTGACTTATAGATTGCCATATGGCCTCCTTCTATTCGACTCGGCTTAGGACAGGCGGTCCGTCACTGTCTTCAGTGGTGGCCCTTTCAATTCTTGTGGTCATCCATCCATTATCGCCGGTCTTGTCACTCATTCTTTCTTGAATTATTTCTTCCAATATCGGCATTTCTAGTCCTGTGCTTACGTCTGATTCGTCGCCACTATCATTCTCTGATTCGATTGGCACTTCTCTGGTCAGTGTAGGCATATTCGGGTCTCTGGGATACCGAAAGATGTCTTCTCGACTGTTATACAGTTTAAGTCGTGCGGTATTAACTCTGTCTATTTTAAACGGTCCCTTCAAAGTGATGATCTCGTAGACGATGGGAGACATTTGGGCCACTATTCGGTACGGTCCGTAGAATACGTCCTTTAGCTTCCCGGCTCTGGTCTTCTTAAGATTCTTTCGGCTCATCATTACGAGGTCTCCCACTTGATATGTCACTTCTTTTCTATTGGCGTCGGCTCTCTTCTTACTAATGGCCTGTTGTTTCTCGATTTCTTTGATAACTATTTCTCTAATTGTCTTAAGTGTCTGTAATTGTTCTTCTCTTGTGGTCGAGTGGTCACACATACCCATATATCCAATCATATCGTCGATCGGCATTCGTGGCTGTGTTCCAATCAACACTTCCATTGGAGTCTTTTTGGTGGTCGCGTTGACAGACGTGTTGTAGGCGTATGTCAGGTATGGCACACACAGATCCCATTCCTTTCCGCCTTTAGTATAGATGGCCAAATTCTGTCCAACAGTATTAAAATTCTCGACGATCCCATTTGACTGTGGCCTCATTGCTGTCGTCTTGTGATGTCTGATGCCATAAATACGATATACCTCTGCGGCATATTCTGAACACAAATTGGTCCCTCGGTCACTCATTAGTACTTCCGGCGGTCCAAACTTCAGAATAACTTCTCTCATTAGGACCTGCATTATTGTCCGATCGTTGGCCTCTTTAATCGCCTCTGCGATTGAGAATTTGGTCAACGAGTCGCTGATGACGACAATGTGTCTGTTGCCGTCTGTTGTCTCAGGGAGTGGTCCAACCAAATCGATGGCTATTATTTCAAACGGTTTGGTACCACATTGTATCGGCACTTGTGGTCCATCTCTAACTATTCCGTCTGTCTTTCGTCTCTGACAGGCATCACATGTCTGAACGTATGCCCTGACGTCTGCATGAAGATTAGGCCAATGATATCTGTGTCTCAGTCGATTGAATGTCTTGTCTCTGCCCAAGTGTCCACTCAGTTCACTGTCGTGTGCGGCCTTTAAGACACTCATTCGTAGAGTCTGTGGAACACACAATTGATATGTGTGGTCGTCGTCTAGTCTGGTCTTGTGGTATAATATGTCCTCAATTAATAGATAATTCTTTGCCTTCTTTTCTTTGTATCGTTCGTTATGGAGCGGGTTCTCCAATATGTCGAGTCGTTTCTTGCATTCCGGGTCTTTTCTCTGTTCAACCTGTATGTTGACTCCTCCCAACTGTACTGCGAGTTCACTTAATACTTTCGGCAACTCGACTCTATTGACTTTGGCCATCAGAAACTCAGGTTCTGATTCGCTGTCTGTCTCTCTGTCGGGTGTCTGAAGTGGGCAACGGCTGGCCATGTCCGCATCAGTGTGATAACGGCCTTCTTTGTAGACAATTGTGAAGTCATATGGCGTCAAAGCCAACGACCATCGATTAAGTCGTCCATTCGGGCTATTGGTCTTCATTAGTGAACACAGGCTGTGGTGGTCACTAACGACTTTGAATTTCAAACCATACAAGTATGGTCTCAATTTCTGTATGGCCCAGACTATGGCGTAACACTCCTTTTCAGTGGTACTCCAATTTCTTTCTGAAGCCTTTAATGTTTTGCTAATTGTGGTCACTATTCCCTGAACTCCATTTTTCTTTTGAACCAATACGGCCCCAATTCCATAATGGCACGCATCGGTCCTCAACTCAAAATCTGCCGTCGGGTCATAATGTGTCTGAATGGGTGCGGTCATCAGTTTGTCTTTTAGGTAATTCCAGGCCTGTCGTCTCTCTTCTGTAAACACAAACGGTGTGTCATTCTTTAGCAATTGATTTAACGGCTCGGCATGTTTTGAGAAGTCTTTTATAAATCGACGATAATAGCCAACAAAGCCTAAGAATCGTCTGATGTCTTTGACTCTCTTTGGCTCTTGGAATTTGTTTATTGTTTCGGTCCTTTCGGGTCTGGTTTGATACCGTCTGCGCTGACCAAATGTCCTAAATAGCCAACTGTCCGCTGAAATAGAAAACATTTAGAAGATTTCAATTTCAAATTATGGTCTCGAAGTCTATTGAATATGACTCGAAGTCTGTCCATATGTTGCCGAAAGCCTTTAGCCATTACTATTACGTCGTCGATATAAACGTAACAGATCTGTCGATTCTCTTGTGTGAACACTGTGTTCATGACTCGACACGCCGATGACGGACTGTTTTTGAGACCAAATGGGGTTCGTTTGAACTGATAGAGTCCATCGGCCGTTATAAATGCTGTCTTCTCTTTACTGTTGTTGTCCATTGGAATTTGCCAAAACATGTCGCTGCAATCGAGGGTACTGAACATGTCATTACCGCCAAGACATTCGAGTCCTTCTGTCACTAGTGGTAACGGATAAACGTCGCTTTCGGTTACTGCATTCAACGCCTTATAATTAACACAAAATCTCTTTCCTCCGTCTCTCTTGTCGACTAAGACAACTGGCGAACTCCATGGACTACATGAATGTTCAATGACTCCTTTGGCCAACATTTCGTCGACCATTTTCTTTATGATTTGTTTTTCAAAATGAGAGGTCCGATAAGGCGAGTGATGAACGGGCGCCGCGTCTCCAGTATTGATGACATGTCGCCATATGGACACCTGTCCCATTTCGTCTCCTGGGAAGTAGAAGCGGTCACGATATTCAAGCAAAAACTCCATGACTTCCGTCAGTTCAGTTACTGTCAGGCCAGGAGCGATGTTGAATCCCTCCAAGTATTTAATGGCCTCTTCTTCTGTCATTTGAGTTAAATTTGGCTCATAGCTGACGGCGTTTTGAATCGCCCTTACCGTCCGATCTTGGCACGGCTCTGTCTCTGGGTAATAGGTATTAAGAAAAGGAAACTTTTCTTCTGTCCAGCCCTCGACTCCACCAGGCGTGGCTACGTCTCCTGTTTCGGTTGTCGTCGCCACAGCTGTTCTTTGTGTGTCGTTATCGATTGTCTCAATTGTCTGTTGGTCTGGCTCCCTCTGATAATTAGGGCCAGTGATCCGTCCGTAGGCCTCATTTTGTTTATCCATTATTTTATTCAAGTCTGGGTCGTCGGCTGTTGTAATCATCTGAAGTGTGGCGCAGATGATTACATTACACATTCTCATGAAGTCTTGTCCAACGATTATGTCTGGTCTCAGGCCTTTGGTAACTGCCACTGCCATATATACGCCATTTCGGTTGAATTCAATTCTAATTTTGGGAATCTCTCCCATCGGTTTATGGCTAGTGTTGTCGAAGTTAACCAATGTCGGGCCTGTCCATTTATTCCACTTAAGTTTAAGTCTAATGGCCAATTCGTCACTGACTGATGTCAAACTACTTCCACTGTCGAAGAGTGCGTCGACTTCTGTTCCCTCCACCAGTAGTTTAACTATAGGAACAGGTGGGTACCGGATTTGTCTGTTGACGTCGACTGGTACAACTGCCTCTTCAGGGCTTGCGGTCCATGTAGTCGTATCTCTGACTCCACGATTATCTCCTGACTCTTCTCTTATGGTCGACACCATTCCAGGCACAGTGGTCTCATTTTCTAATACTTGTTGCGACTGGGCCTGAACTGGCGGTGGTTCAGGGGTAGGCACATCAGTCTGTTGTGGTCCATTTGTCAGTCTATTGAACTGTTCTAAATTCTGATTCCTGTCGTCTCTGCCGTCGGTCGGATTAGGTCGTGGCTCATCACGAGGTGGTGGTCGTCCACCACTTCCACCTCCTGGTCGACTGCTTCTTTGGCTTCTGAATAGGGCTATGTTTTCCCTGATTCTGTTGTCGTCTTTCGGTAGTCGACACTCACCAACGAAATGTCCAGGTTTTCTACAATTGTAGCACACGGGCTGGAAACCTCTTGTCGGTCGGGGCTGCCTATTGGCCTGTTGTGACTGTTGTCTCTGTTCGAGTTGCTGCCTATACTCTCGAGTCAAAGTGTTCGGACAATGATTTGAGTTGATATGAGCGAATTTCGGCTCTTCCCGGGCCGGTCTCTTTAATGGCCTGTCATCTGTCCGACTGTCCTGTCTTGTAGGTCTTTTAATTTCGTCGTAATTCGTGACTCTTTGTATTGTCTTATTCAGGTCTGTTGTAGTCCCTATGGCCACACGACACCCTTCGTCAATAAGTCCCTTTTTAATGATTGAAACCACACTCTCGTCTGGTGTGTCTTCTTTTGTTTTGGCCTTCAATTTGAGGACTCTATAGACAAATTCAGTCGGCGTTTCGGTCATCAGTTGTGTGGCGGCATTAAACTGCCTTACGGCCTCCCATTTAGCGTCTTTCGGCAGGAAAGCCTCTTTAAAGGCGGCCTCCATCTGTGCCCACGTGCCGTCCTCAAGTTTAGTTCCTTCGAACCAGTTTAAGGCTGTCTTCTTAAGCGAATGGACGAAGACTGACGCTTTATAATCGTCTGGCCATTGGCCAGTTTTGGCCACTCTTTGAAAAGCAGTCCAAAAGTCCTCTGCCCTGTCCCTTTCGCCATAAAATACGGGAGCCTTTATCTTTTCACCAATTGGTTTCATTTTTGAGGTTCCCGCTGCCGGCACGATAATTTCTAGTGCTGTCCTAATGCCATCCATGAAGTCTGTACGAGTGAGTGGTGTCTCTTGACTACCACTGTCTGACTGTGGCGGCTGTCCTGCGTTGCCGTCTACCGATGACTGATGTCCAATTCGTGTGGCGACGGTTTGACTCTCTGCTGTCTGGTCACCAGTTAAGTCGACTACTGTCTGTCCTCCAGTGGCCGCTTGTCTTTCCCTTTCGAGACGCCTACTTTGGTTTTCCTTCAAATTTCTGAGTTCCTCTTCGTCTTGAATCTTCTTTTCCCTCAGCCTCTGAATTGTCGCCAATTGTTCCTGTCGTCTGATGCCTTCTATTTCCAGTCGCCGTCTATTCGCCTCTTGTATTTCCTGTTGGATGACAGCCGTCAGGTCTTCTGCAATAGGGATGTTTGCGGAGGTCTGTGCTATGTCTATCAATGGCAGTACTGGCGGTTCGGCGTCTTCTGTCCCGTTAGACCCTGCAGTTGACGGTCCATTCTCTGGTTCATTAATGAGAGTGTCGTCTGCCTCTTGAGCAGCGCCATTGGCGTCCATAAAGTTGTCCTCATTTTCGCCTCTATTCTCGTCTTCATTTGTGGCACCACTAACGGTTCGGGATCGACTTCTGGTCCGGACTCCTTCTCCTCTTCCCGACTCATTTTCGACTTGTGGCGGTTCGTAGAGATCAAATTCAAATGTGTCGACTCCACCAGACAACTCATCGTTTGCCAATTCCTGTCTATCGGTCTTATCTTGAGTTGTGTCCTCAAAATTGTCGCATAAAATTCTGATTATGGTTCGCAAATGTCTGTCTATAGTCGTGAGAGACATTTTGATGGTCTGCTGCTGTCTATGGCTAGCGAGAGGTCGGTACCGTTTCTATCAAGGTATATGACAGGCTACCCGGCGCCTCCACCAAATGTCAACGTGTAGACTACGCGGTCAGGGGTTTCGGTCGACTCCTAATTCTTAGTGTCAACGGCCGGTCAGTCTAGAGTTGACGAGGAGGCGGTGTGTGTCGATTCGTCCGACTTCTTCTCCTGTATTCGCCTCCACCAGGCCCTTTTATCGCCCAAAAGGCCAAACGGGTCGTGTCGTGTGTGTGTCCACTGGTATTACTTGAGGTCGATGTGTCGACA
>JAQGBR010000966.1:0-10250 GCA_034698525.1 Achipteria nitens | reverse complement strand
TAATAAACTTATTTTTTATATTTCTTTACTACTTCTCAGAAATTTACTGCTTTTATTGAATTATCATTAAATGATATCTCAGAGAATGAATAATATTTTAATTGCTTTAAGTATTCTCTTATTCGTTGCATTTCTTGAGTTATTTATCAGTCGCTCATCACAAGTACTTCGTTATCTGAGCCACTGATAGCCAGTCCTTGGGAATTGACTAATTCAAGAAAAACAAACAATACTTAAACAGGATATTTGATAAAAACTTCGATTTACCTGAAATAGAGATAAAAGTTTGCATAACTCTTATATTTCTTTTCAGTTTTATTCTATCGATTCGGAAGCCATTTCATGTCTATTGACTTTCGAGCACTCGCTTATTCTGTGCCAGAATAATGAAACTGACTCTCCAACTGATGATATGTCCATCACATGCGACACAATCCAATCGACTCAATCCAATCAATCACCTGATCCTCAGCCTAAAGGTAGTTCTCCGATATATTTGAGCGGTTCGTGTGTCGGTTCCACTCCCGACATCTCTTCGATAGCAAACTCTAGTCGTCAAACAGAACGCATAAAAACAGTTAAATATCGATACGATATAATTGGTTTACTCGCAAAATCACAACAAGCGGTTGTCCTCTTTTCTACTTTATTCCAGAAATTGAATGTCGATTCTGAAAAAGAAAGTCCTTCAGAAAAGTGCTCAGACCTGACAAATGAGCTCCTCTTAGACCTTCTATTCTCAAAAATTAATTCAATTCATGACAGAGAGATAAAATTGAGTCAAAACGATTGTATCTCTTTTGTCACTCAATTAAATCAGAGAAATGATTCAAAATTTTCTCTTTTCATATCTTCAAATGCGGACCCGAAATGTGCTCAAACTGTGGGCAGATTCCGGTGTTTTTGTAAAAAATTAAACGCCAATAGTATACTCATTACTTTAATTCCGGCCACTTTTCAAGACTTAAAGCTTTTAATATTTGGAAATAATAGTCAATCAATCGATTGTTTGAACAAATTTCATGAAATCGATGAAAATCTTAATTCTGGTCATTCTCTTTACGGGTCTATAAGTTTACCGATTTTTATATACAAGACATCCTTCAATGCTCTGAGCGACCAATTAGTTTACTTATCGGATGGCAAACATTGGAAAGACTTATATTTAGACAATACTTATAAATCACAAATAAATGATTTATCAAATTATCCGTTCAAACCATTAAAATCCAATGAATCTGAGAGTGAGAACTCATCTAAAGGTTCGCTCAAACAGTTTTGCCGCACTCTTCAAGTCATTTATCTGAATTGCATGACTCAGGCTCTCTACCGGTCCTTACAGTTCGGTTATCCGATCGACAAAAGAGATATTCTCAGAATTGTGGAGAATATTAGCGATAAAATTGTGCTCAATATTGATATCTCAAGATTTTTGATATATATTTGCGAACATTTAAAAGAATATTTTATTAAAACCAATAGTAATGATCCGAATTTCGATATTAATTATTACATTAAAATTAATTTCAATAAATTAAAGCATAATTCAAACGAAGCACAAGAAAACAGTAGTGAAACAAAACTATTCTCTTTAAAAGATTTGATTGAATCCTCAAAATCGTGTTTAGATATCAAAGAACTTCATTTAGATATAAAAAACAAATTTCAAAAAACATTACAGAACTATATGTCTCCCATTCCTTGCTTTCCATCATTTTATTTCTTTAATTGCAAACCAAAAGAATTAATTGACAACTCATTGAGTGATTCTAATCTGATGGACAAATCTTTAATGAATTCGACCACAGATTATGATTTAGTGCCAAAACTTAGTGCCATTAATGCAATAAACAGCACAATAAACACCGAAACCAAAGCTAATAGAAGTGACGATTCGTGTTCTTATTCCACACTTAAGTCATTTCCCAAAAATGAAACCCTCGAAGAAAACACTAGTCTTTCGAAATCGAATTCTTCGAAAGTTAGTTGCAATGCATTGGATCTGATGAGTGAAGATATGTCTTCGACGCCAAATGTCTACACCACTTCTAAAGCAGAGACGTCAACAACAGATACTTATTTGGATACCTCATCGCAGCCATTATTTCTTAGTTTATCCTGTTCCATTCAAACACAGTTTGGAATTAAGGAATGTTCGCTCAATTTTCTCCCCACTTGTCTTCAAGAGATATTCGATTTAATTGATAGCCAATCCTCGGGTCTGTACTGTAATTGTTTTATTACGAGATTTCTTTTATAGTCTATAGAAATGATTATTGAATTTAAAAATTAATTTGATTTCAGAAACATTATTACAAGAATTAAAAGTAACTCTAAATCTGATTTGTATGACACAATCCGATGAAATAAGTGCCTCATCTTTACTGCCATTATTCCAAAAAAGAGATTCTGTTATTTCAAATGAATATCAAAATAGTGTCGAATCAGAAAATAAACCGCCAAAAGAAGAGACAAATAAACAAAAGCTCAGCGAATATCAGTTCCAATCACTCAATGATTGTATCGATAAAATTGATTGGCTTTTAAACGACGAAATCGTTTCGATTGCTTTGGATTCGTATCCAATTTGCGAATTGACTCTTAAAATGGTTATCAATCACATCGATAGCAGTCCTTTTTCTGAGTTTTGTTTCAAAAAACAAGTTCGGCTCCAATTCGTGTTCGGAAACGACAATAATGTTAATTATGACATAAGTCTCAACAGATTTTGTGAGTCTATCGCTAGAATTAAATTACCCGGATTTCAATTGAAAGAAATCGGAGATTATTATTATATTTCTGATGAAAAAGAAGCCAACGATGAGAGCAAAGAAGGGAATGACACACAAAAATATTTGTGGAGTTCATTATTTCCGACGTCAAACCTTTCGTATCACTTCAATGACGCCGTTTTGCCTAACATTGACTCAAATCGGCAAACATTTGATGCAATTAATTCACAAAATAATGACATATCCTTTTCGAAGCCTTTGTTTGAAAACACATCGAATTTACTTAAATTGAATAAAAGAGTCAAAAATAAAGAGAACTTATCTGACGATAGTTTGGATGACGAGAGGATAAGTGGCACTCGAAAGAGACAAATGAGAAAGTATTTGAAAAATCGTTCGGCATCTGTACCCCCCAGTTCTTCAATTGAGACCAAAGAACAGCGAAGAAAAGCGGGACAATCGCTGACTGAAGCAGATTTGGAATACGTTAAGCGGTTGAAGAATAAATCAAAATCTAAAACCACTGAAGAATTGGATGAAAATGAGAAAAATTTGATAAAAATATCGAGCGATGAGACAATTGTTAAGAACAATGATTTTAATAATTTATGTGAAAATTTCTCTAATAATGAGTATAAAAATGAAAACAATTGCGAAGAAAAAGGTTATGAAGGAGACAGTGATGACGACTCCGAAATCGAGAGCGAAAATTGGCTGACTCTGGACTCTAAGCATGGATTGGCTCCAAAATTCTGGTTAATTATGAGCATCAAAAACGAATCGGTTGTTCTCTATTTCCATACCCGACCGAAAGACACTTCGAGTAAAAGTTATACCAAAGGAATCGAAATATTCAATCATATGATAGTTTTGGTCGAATCGATCTGCAAAACAGTGAATCAAATGCTTCTTTTGCAGGACTTACACGACACCAGAATGTGTGACGACTTATTGGTTCCAATTGAAGATAACGATCCTTTTAATAAGACATCGCGAAGGACTGGTCTCAATAGATCTCAATTAACACAATCGAGTGAATTGGACACAGACTTAGAGCTGACCGGTTTGAAAGCTGAATGCAAACTCACAAAAACAAACATTTCGTTCACTTCGGGTTCATTTGCCTGCGATATTGTATGGAAAAAACATTTCCCACTCCACCCTCGCCTCCAATCAGGTCCATCGCGGGGAATATCAGCGATGCGGACATTTTTGAACTCTTTTTCTGTTAATAATCGTAAAAATCTGTTCGTATATCAGGAAAGCCTTAATTCCGTCTTTTATTTGCGGTAATTATTATTTTTTATCAAATTTTTAAAACCATTTATTTTTTTAATCAAAAACTTATTTTAAAGACTTTATGAAATCAATTGTATTCATAATTACAACAAAGAGATAAAATCACTCAATTGTTCAAAAAGTCCGTCCGAATCGAGTCTTTTGAGTCAACACCGAAAACCAATTTTCGAAGAATTGTCTGACTTTAGAAGTCGTGTCGACTCAAACATTTCAGATAAAGATAGAGATAATGATAGCCTTTCGTTGACTTCTGTCACATCATCTCATGTTTTGCGTACAAATAATGAAAAGACATCTCAAATGCAATGCATTTTATTACACGTTCACGGAATCAGAGAAGTGGGCAAAGATATTAAAGAAGAAATGGTCGGCGCTCTACAAAAAAAACTGGATGAAGCAGTTCTCGACATTTTGATTATAATGTTGTCCCGTAATCCTCACTCAAAGCTAACCCCAGAAGACGTCTCATTTATACAAAAGTCTTTTACCGAACCGACAGATACTTTCAAATTTTCAATAGATTTATATTATTTAGAATATATTCACTCAATTAAAGTCTATTTACGACAAAATCTGTTAACAATTATGAATAATCCGAAGTATACCGAAACCAATCCTGAATTTCATTTTAAGGCATGTCTTTTATCTGAATTTTAAAATAATGAGTTAAAACATTTAATAATTAATTAATAGATCCAAAGCCCAAATCAATCGATTGAGACCAGCGATTGCGATACTTTCCTCTATTATCGACAGCAGGCATTTGGATCTGATAGTAAAGGCATCGCATGTATTATCTTATCTCTAGTGAATGGCAAAGGAGAGCCTATACCCCATCACAACTGTCCAACTCTACAAAGCGTTGGTCAAACAGAATTGAATCCTCTATTCTCTGGTTGTTTCGATGAAGTGACCAAATGTGAGCGCTATAGCGGGTCGTCAACCTCTGAGAATATGGTTTTAATTCAGTTCCAAATATGGAGTGTCGGAAAAATAGATTTACAGCACTTGAGTAAGAAATTACAATTAGCTATAAAACACGCCATTTGGGACCTGACTCTCGAATTCAAAATACTTCGCGCGTCTCTCAACAAAGACATTGGTTTTACTGAATTAATTTCTAATTCAATGAGTTATAGTGAGCCCTCCACTCCTAAAAATGTTGTCAACCTTTCTAGAGGTTTAAAATTTTGACATTAATTGAATGCTTACTAAATATAATTTTTATTTGTTTTTAAGGTCGAAAAACTGGTCGATCCACTGTTGAAACGTCTCAAATGAATCCTTTTAAAAGACTGGAAATCTCGAGAGATATTTCTTCTTCTGTTCCCAATATTTTCAAATCAATGATAGAAAAGTCAAATAAACTCTCAGATAATTATTTCAAATTTCCAGAAACGGATGAGAGACTGTCCGATAGTCCGAAGCAAACTATAATTAGAATGAATTCCGAAACAAATGATAACTCAAATGATTTGAATAGCGATGAAATGACGAATTTGTCGTGTGTTCTCAATCTTCTGGTCAGACCGTGGCTCGACTACGGAAGAAGTTTAGAAGTGGTATCAGTTGTCAAACAGCAATATTCAGTCGCAATGAGACATTCAATTCCTTATGTCATCAAAGAATTCAAAAATTATATCCAAAATATGAGTTCTCATTCGAGTCTCAATGCATTCAAAAATATAAGTGATTTTATTTATATTCCGTGTAATGACTTTGAATTCTTCGACCATAACTCAGAATTTGAAAGCATCACAAATGTTATCGTTTTTGTTCGACACGAAAAACTTTGGAGGACTGCCTCTAACACTGTCAGTCCCGACAATTCGCTGTTCGATCTGCAGACCCGAAGTGAGAGACCAAAACTCAGATTTTCTCCGAACTCTTGTAATATCAGAAGCAAAATATTGAGTGAACCAAAACCTGTATTAGCGGTCAGTAACTCGAGTCTAAACTCAAGCACTTCAGAGAATAAATCGGGAGGAGAAGGGATTACATGTGTCGCTCCCCGACAAAAGTTTTTATTGCTGTATGTGGAGGACAAAACTATCACTCTTTATCTGTACAACTGGTCCAATGAGTATTTGACTAATATTTGTAAGAATCTGTCGAATATAATCTCGTGGCACAACTCGAGGGGAGCTTTCCTTCAAAGCATTATCTCACAAAAAGCCGGTATTTTTCAAAACCAGACCTTTAAAAGAAAGAATTCAAATCAATTGATTAATTCATTCGCAACGACTGTCCAAACGGTTAATGTTAAGAGTGGACCGAATTTGACTCAATATTTTAAAAATCAAAAACAAAGATTCAATAGTTTTTCCGCTTCAATGAACGAGAATATAGATCTGTTGATCAAACACCACAATCCTGTTTCCGCTGCACAGGAATACTCTCAAACTAAGAAAATGTTTCCTCAAAATACTGGTTTTCATAATTTATCCGACAGTTTCCGGAACCGATCAAATTTGACTCCACTTCAGGCGACAAATATCTCAAAAGTCAAAGATTTGGTCAAAAGATTTGGCGAACAAATAAAGTTTTGTCAGAGCTATCAATCAAAAGGTTTTCATCAAAATTATTATTATATTATTTATAATCAATTTTTTAACAATTTTGTAAAACCAATAAATTATTATAAAACAGAATTACAGGAGTTGTCTACCATTTGGCACATTCAGGGAACTAAACTTCATTTCAATCCTGTTTTGGATCGAATGGTAAAACAGGTTAAGCATATCGGACGACTCAATCACTATTGTCTGACACCTCTGTTGTTCAGTCCTAAGTGGAGGCTCACTGTCTCTCCCATTAGAGACCATTCTTTACAAACTACTGATACAACAGAAGATTATTCAAAAGAATTATTTCTGACTGAAAAACAGCGTTTAAGACACGCTTCTGGTGGTTATGTCAAGAAATCAGATGATAATGAATTAATTTATAACAGAAGCAGACGTTCCAGTGGTCCGGCAGTGAGTTGGTCTTCGCCTAAACCTAGTACCGATGACACCTGGCATTTCGCTGTCTGTTCCCATTATATTCAAGAATATGTCCAATACTTACAAACTCTAGGGTTCGGTGCGATTCAGATGAGAACACGTCTGATGCCTAATATATCGAAACAAAAAGGAAACTCTGATAATAAGATTTCGAACCTAAAGCTTATGAATAAGTCATTTGCAAACAGAAAGTTCAGTCCAAAGGGTGAAAATGAACGCTATTTTCTCATCAAATCATTATTAGGAGGTTTATTGGTATTTGAAGTCGGCTTTTGTCAGCCCTATGTTTACAGTCATTTATATTCATTCGATGCCAAAAGATTTCGAATCTGTGCTCCGAATGCAAAATCAATCGATAATTCAGTAATTTTTTTAATTAATAAATTTTCAAACCTTTTATTAATAAATTTTATTGTCTTAAAAAAGTTGTCGCAAACCTTTTTGGATGAATTGGACAAAATTAAAGTTACGATGCATTTGCATTCATTCACTTATGACTATCATTTGAGGACAATCCAGTCTTACATCTCTGGGCGACAACTGATTTTCCGTCAGGGATACCATTTAACATCATTTCTCGACGATTTCATTAAATACTATCAAAAAGCGCCAAATTATGCGCGAAATTATGTTTATTCCGGTTATTATTATCTGTTTATCAATGTCTTTATTTTATTAATTCTTTTTAAATTGAATTTCAGGTCAGATATCAATTCCCAATATATGTGTTCCGTCCCAACAGTTATATAATTATATTATAAGTCATAACGAATTGTATGGAATGAAAGTCTTTCGAATGAATTCTCCGATCAGTACTGAAGAGGACATCGAATTAGTAATTAATTTAATTTTAATTTAGACTTATTTATCAATTTATTTATCACTAATAGACAAACGAATACGTATTGGTAGAGCTGTCGAGTCATCGGGTGCCCTATAGAGACACTAATGATGTCCGTCAGGTCGACAACTTTGATGTCGGAGTTCTAATAACTCATGATTTTTATGGCAATCATTCAAATAATAACACTCTTTCACTAAAATTCTTTGTTTTGTTGACGAGTCAGAGAGAGTTATTCCCAAAACTATTTACGAGTCATTTTGGCCCCAATTCTAAGGGCTTTTTCAAACCGATTCGTCTCTACTCATCTCAACCCTCGAGTGGTACTCATTCACGAAAGAGTAGTACAATAACTGATCCAAATCTTTCTGATGAGTCGTATTCAGACAATTCTATCCAAAGCATCAAAGAATTAACTGCCAGTACTTCCAGTGCTGTCATATCGGCTTCATATGAAAGAAATGCAAACAAATCGATACCATTTCTGTCGACTTCTGCGGGTATTTGTGACGAAGAGATCACTTATTTGGGATATTTCAGTGATCACGAGGCTATGATGTTACGGATCCTTCAGGACAAGGCTAACGACACTGAACTCCAATTGACTGATGCCGTCAAAACTGCGGCCATTGATTGTCGACGAGAAATGTTGTGGACATGTCTTTTGCCGCGAAAGACAACAAATAATGACTCCGAAGACATTCATTTAACTGTCAATGAATTCGACGAACTCTTAAGTTTAGTTCAAATAATAAGATTAGACGAATACGACCCACATTTGACACCATTGATAGGTCTGCACATATCATGGTATCAGGGATTAGCAAAAACACTCGTCTATAAGTCAGGAATGTCTTACAGAAACTTTTCTTCATCTGATGGCAAAACCATTAAATTGGTATTCATTTGATTGATATCTTAATATTCGGATATTTTTATTGATTTAATCATTTGTTTAGGTTTTCATTCAAAACAATTGTTTGGACTGTTTTTTATTCCTCAATATTAACATTAATACCGGTTTAGCCGTAAGTCTATGTCTTTTAATGTGTTTTTTATTTTAATTCTATTTTATTGTTTAGGAAATATGTCTCGTATTTAAGAAACATATGATTAATGGCGATAAGAGATCTTATTTGGAGTCCTGTAGTACTCAATGTCATACTTTGGTGGAAGAGTTTGTTAACGGATGTGCTTATTATATGTGGTCTGCGATTCCATAAATTGTTTGTTTAATATATTGTTAATAATATTTTTATCACAATTTTGAGAGCTTTTACTTGTTTTGTATCGTTATTTAATTTTAAATCATTTAATCAAACATTTGTTTAATAAAATTATTGGTGAAATGAATTATTGAAAATAAGATCATTAAATGAGTCAATTATCTGCTGTTCGTCTAATAATTTATTCGTTATACAAATGAGTCATTAGTAATGACAGATAGTTATCAAAGGGGAAACACCGCGTAAAACATTAAAACGGAATGTGTTTCGATTAATGAATTAACTTTTACTTAAATATAATAAACGATAGGATATATTGAATAAAGTTTATTGCATTCCAATTATTAGTTACAAAAATAATTAATCAAGTTTGTTTTCTCACTTATTGTCTGACTAATGAGTGATTTAAGTCCTTTTGTTAAACTTTAATTAACTTTATATAAACTACTACTTTAAAGCAGATATTCATTTCAATTCAATCATTTGGTTTTAGATCTGAGCTGAGAAGCATTAAAACGTGTCATTTATTAATATAAAGTCTAAATAATTTTGTCGAAAATATATTCAATCAAATTATTAACAATTTATTGTTTAAAATGAATTCCTGTAATAAAGGAATGATTAAACTCATTGGAGTTCTTAATGAACTTCACGACAAATTGAGTGAATTGAATGCCTCAGAAATGGTACAGAGTTTGCCTCAAATTGTTGTGGTCGGGTCACAATCTGCGGGAAAGTCGTCAGTACTGGAAAGCTTTGTGGGCAGAGATTTCTTGCCTCGAGGTTCAGATATCGTCACCCGAAGGCCTCTCATTCTTCAGCTCAAACAAAATAGAGAGGACTCTAAAAGTATTAAATATAATCATATAATCGATGTTTAGATGTTTTATAATTAATTTATTTATTTATAGTTTTCGCTAAATTTCTTCATTCGTCGAAAATATTCACAAATTTTGAAGAAATTCAAAACGAAATCGAAGACGAGACCAACCGAACGGTTCCCGATTCCAGTATATCTGCGGATCCAATAAATTTAATGATTACTTCACCCGATGTTTTGGACTTGAATCTAGTAGATTTGCCCGGAATGACAAAAGTTCCGGTCGGAAACCAACCGGAAAACATTGAAACGATTGTTAGGGATCTG
>JAQGBR010000965.1:0-10251 GCA_034698525.1 Achipteria nitens | reverse complement strand
GTTTATGAATTTTATTAAAATAATAAAATTAAGATTTAAATATAACTAATTTAAGGCAAAGACAATCGACAATTGTTATCATTAATTGTCAATTAAATTGATTTTACAAATTATTTCAAAAAATACTGATTTTCAAAAAGAATAGAAATATTACCTCAAAAGTAATGTCAAAAATACATTCAATAGTTTCGACAAAAATCATTGTATTTTTAAATATATATATATATATATATAAATATATTTATATCCAAAATTGAATCGAATTTTTTAAATTAAAAAAGATATGATTTCTTAATAAGTTATAAGCGATAAATAGATAAAAACCTTAATATAAACAAAACCTTTCGATTCATTTTAAATGTAAAAAAACAAATAATTGTCTTCTCTTTACAATCGATTTAAATAGAAATCATATCTAAAAAAGTTTTTTCATTTCTGAAGCGAATAAAAAATAATAATAATTATAATAAATCAACAAAAAACTGAATGCAATAATAATTTAAATAATAATTGGATGCAATAATTTCAAGGCTTTTCTTAATCTTCCAAAAGATTTTTTTCTCTCCTTTTTAAGTAAAAACTATTAAAAGCAAAAAATTTGAGAAATTCTTAAAATTAATTAAAATATGATTTCAATCAATGGTTTTAATCAATTGATTGAATTTTTGTTTTGTTTTCAATATAAAGCCTAACGGAATGAATGCTAGAATCGATTGAAGATTTTCACATTCTTTCAGAAGGAATGTATGAATTTTAGTCAATTTTAAGGCAATATTTGAGGCAAAAATTATTGTCATTTGATTTGAAATAATTAAAAAATAGTATTTATGAATGCATTCCAAACCCTTTTCACTAAACGAGAGCCCATTTGTTTGAATGGTTTGATTCGTTATTAGACACTAATATTTGAAAATTAATTATAAAAATATATTAAATGCTATCTAAGCGGGACTGTCATCATTGGCAGGACTGTCGTCATCCAGTGGAGAGCCAACAGAGCCGTCATCTCCAGTGCCACTCATTGATCCTCTTTTGTTGTTTAAATAACTCCTGGAGGCACCGCCTGATGCACCCGAACGCCTATTCAATAGAATTGATATTTAGAAATGAGTCAATTGTTTGAATATAAGAATACCTGATCTTATTCTTTAGATTTCCTATTTCTCTGGTCAGGGCTTCATTAGTCTCGAGTGTGTCCTCCAGTTCTCTCTGAACTTTACGACGGATACCCTTTTCTCGAGAGCACTCCTCCTCCGCCTCATCCAACTGTCGTTTGAGTGCTTTGACGCGATTATTGACTTTTTCGACCTGTTCTTTGTATTGATCAGCATTTCTGTGTTCGTCTTCGATTTGGTTTTGCATATCTTTGAGCCGTTTTTCCATTTTTCGAACAGATTTTGCGGCCGATTGTCGTTCTTTGGTCTCGAGTTCAAGCGTTTCCTCTAACTGTGCGATCTTAGACTCGAGTGCAGCGATCGTTGCCTTTGTTTTAGTTCTTTGAGAGGTTTCTAATTCTTGTAATTTTGATTTAAGTTCTTTGTTCTGTCGTTCGATAACGAGTCGGGAATTCTCTAGTTTTTGCGAATTAGACTTTTCTGCAGTCACTTCATTGGTCAGGGCCTCAATTTGGACCTGCAATTTGCGGACTTTATCGATAAGAATTTCTGAATTGCTTTGTTCTTCTTCGAGCTCTTCCTGGAGTTGACTCATCTGAGCCTCCATTCGTCTCTTTTCGTCCTGCATTAGAGCCCTTAGAGGTCCCAAAGAATTGTTTTCCTCATAAAGTTCTTCGCGTTCGCTTTCGGCGGCTCTCCGCGCCCTTTCACTGGAAGCCAAGTCCTCCTGTAAGTGAGCCACTTCTGCTTCTAAAGATTTGGCACGTTTTTCGGCATCTTTTGCCTGTGCTATCAGTTCGTCTCTCATAGCTTTGGCCTCTTCTGCTTCTCTCTGATAGTCTTTCATCTGCGCCTGAAGTCGTTTGTACTGTCGGAGTGCGTCCTCTTTGAGTTTGTTTCCCATTTCCATCTGTTGTTCCAAATCATGGTATTCACTCTCGTGTTTCTTTCGGGCACCGATTGCTGCGGTCTTTTGTTTTCTCTCGTCCTCTAACTCGGCCTCTAAGTCTCGGATCTGTTTTAGAAGGAGTCGGCGTTTGTCTTCTGCCTGTTCCTCTCTGGCCAACATATCGCGATCGAACTGAGACTTCAATGCCTGCATATTTACTTCCAGACGAAGCTTTGCGTCTTCACTCAACTGCAACTCATCCTCCAATTCCTCGATTTGTGCCTTTTGTTCGGCCACTGAATTCTCGAGATTTCGTTTGGCTTTTTCCAAGTCATGGAAGTTCTTATGAGCCGAGTCCTGATTGTTCACCAATTCATCTAATTCTGTCTGCAGTTGACGTCTGGCTCTATCGATCTCTTCGCACTGTTCCTCCTTTTCTTCGAGAGAACGGGTCAGCGATAAAATTCTTGTTTCTTTTTCTCGGGCCTCTCTCTCGGCGTTATCTCTTTCGGCACTAATTCTTTCGGACAGAGCTTTCTCTTCGGCTAACATTGCATCGAATTTTCGCTGTTTTTTCTCTAATTCCGATACTTTCGATCTCTGACTTTCGATTTCAATATTCAAGTCCTCCACTTCTGACTGAAGCTTTTTCTTAGACTTTTCAAACTTATCCGCGTTAACCAAAGCCTCGTCCAAATGTCTCTGAAGTGCTTCCATTTCTTTAACAGACTTTTTACGCGCCTCTTCAGTGGCGGCCAATAATTCGTTTTCTTCGTCTGTTTTTTTCTTGATGTCAGCCATTTGTTGAATCAATTGTGCGATTTGTTTCTCTAAGTTCTTTTTGGCCTCTTCTTCCTCTTCGATCTGTTCCTGGAGGGCATCTCTTTCAGCCTCCACTTGTCTGAGACGAGAACTGAGAGTCAGTTTCTGTTTGGTCTCTTCATGGAGGAGATCCTGGGCTTCAGTGAGCTGTGCTTCGAGAGTAGTGCTATTCTTGATGGCATGACTAGCGCGACGCTCCAACTCTTCCAACTGAAGGCTTACTGTTTCTAATTCTGTCTGCAGTTTAACCGTACGATCGCTTAAATCGGATCTAATTCTTTCGGTGTCCGTTAATTTTGCGGCCAATTCTTGTAATTGAGTTTCTAATTGTTTACGTCTGCGATCGCTCTCCTGTTTGGCTGAATTTAAAGTCTTGAGTTCGTTAGTCAGGTCCGCATTCTCTGCTTCTAAATTAGTTTTAGTCTTTTCGAGCGCCGCCTTATTCTTCTTCAAGTTATCCAACTGTTCGTTCAGTTCATCGATGGTTTTGGCGTGTTTTTGACGGATATCTAAGAACTGGGACTCGTGTTGACTAGACTCCTCCTCAAGACTTCTCTTAAGTCGTTCCAATTCTTGTTCTCTTTTGACAGTGAGGTCCTGTTGAGCAGCGGTCACATCCAATGAGTCCAACAATTCATTTTTGAGTGCTTCCAACTCTTCATTCAGGTCTCTCTTTTGTTTTTCAGCCTTAGCCCGGGCCTGTTTCTCAGTGTCCAGGTCCTCTTGCATTTCCATTAGTTGAGATTCCAGTTCTCTCAATAGTTTGCTCGCCTGAGCTTTCGAAGCACTTTCTTCGTCGCATCGCAATAAGGCCTGACTCAGCTCTTCCTCGCGTTTGCTAAGAGCTGTCTGGAGGTCTTCCACTTGAGTTCTCTTCTCATTCAACTGTTCTTTAATGTCATTGAGTTCGGTCTCGAGTCTACGTTTGACTCTCTCGAGCTCTTGTCTTATCTGAAAGTATTAATCAAATGAAAACGAGTTTATCTCAAGAGTTAAATCATATCGTGTTATGAATTATAGAGTAATTGAGTAATACTTCAATCAAAGCATATCCGAACACAAATAATATTAAGATCGTCACCAAAATAAATAGAGGTATCATTCAATCATTCAAATTGTTATTTTAAAATAGAAACAAACATTAAGTCAAACATATTTCAACAAAATTAAGTAAATCCAAACCAGTTCTGTCAAACGCCTACCCCTTAAAGCTTATCGAATTCCATATCAGAAACTCTCAATAAAATATTTTCCTCAATAAATAAATTAATGTTAAATATTGAGAGCAATAAAAACAATTCACAACTTTTTGATAACTTTTCTCTTAAATTATTAATTAATAATTAAGAACTAAATTCACTTAAAATAATTAAATAATGACTCAATTAAGCAAATGAACATGCTTATTTGTTAATCTTATCTATTTCTAACATTTATTGAAACAATTGAAGAACAAAACTTCAATTTATTTAAAAGAATACTTTAAACAAAGAAAAAGGTCAACCAATTTTTCATTTTCAAAGAAATTTCAATCAATATTCAAGGTTAATACTAATAACAAAAGCATCCAAGGTTATTCATTTAATTCAATTGATCTTTTTTGCAAATTAAACAAAAATTATCAAAAATTAACTGTAGGTTCGATTATAGGCTCGATTTAAGAAGAGTGACAGCGATTAAGAGATTATCTCTCAAATTGGAAACTAACTCAGAATAATTTGGTTCTCATTATAATTGGCTTAAAAATAAACTGATTTAAAATTAAATATCGGTTTTAATGTATAAATATTTCTGAATTTACATCTTTTTTAAAAAACAAATTACTGTAGAATTTGTTGATATTTAAAGTGTTATAATGAGCTCTAATTTGTCAAAATCTACTTTAAATAAATACTTTGTTTCAATAGAATGTTCCAAAAACTAATCCATTACTGAGTGATAGAGTGGTTTCAAAATAGAATTTGTCTAAAATATCGAAATGTCTCTCAACTGATATTTTAGTAAATTTCAATATTAATTAAATTATAAGAATTGAGTCATTTTTAGAAATTTAAAAGAATTAAACACTGAATGGTAACAAACCTGTTGTTCTTTCTTAAGCCTGTCCTCCAAGTCTGCAATCGTCGCCTCGTGTTTTGTCTTAAGTTTTGACAAATGTTTGGCCTTTTCCTCTTCTTCTGAAGCGGATTGAGATACTTCTGTGAGTCTCTCTTCTAAAGCCTTCTTCTCTTTAAGTAATTTATTGTTAGAGTCTTCGAGAACAGCAAAATCTTCTTCGAGTTTCTTAGCTTTGGTGTCGAGAGAGACTCTTTCGAGTTGTAGTTTTTGTCGAGCGGTCTCTTCTTCTTCGAGCTGTTCCTCCAAGTCTTGTATAGTTAACTGTAGTTTTTTCTTTTCGGCAGTGAGTGATTGGTTGCGTTCCTCTTCCTCTTCTATTCTGGCCTCTAAATCGTGAAGTATTTCTTCCAATTCTTGTTTTCTGGCGGCGAGTCTTAGTCGGGCCTCTTCTGCTTCGGCACAGAGTTCAGTCTCTGCCTGAAGCTGTTCCGCAATCATTGACTTTTCGTCAACTATTTGTTGAAACTTTTTTTCCAATTCGACGACTTCCTGTTCCTGTCTTTGCATTTGTTCCTTCACTTGTCTCAACTCATCCTCTTTTTCCAATAGTTTGTCCTCGTGTTTGGTTACTTCGAGGAGAGGCTTAACTTTGGTGTAGAGCCTCCACCAGCTCCAGTTCCGCAATTTTAGATATGCCGCACAATTGCGTTGAAGAATACGAATGGCATTCAACTGTTGGAGTCGTTTTTGATAGTTCCTTCTGGCGAGAAGTCCCCTACACCAGGCCTGGAAGTTCACTATTAAATCAGAGATTTTCATATCTCTTTCCTCTTCGAGTTGTGCCAAAACACCGGCTCTAAAGAATATTTTGCTCTGACCTACTCTGTAAAGGTTAGGGTCTAAGTCGAGAGCGACGATCATCTTCTCACAGGCTAACTTCCCGTCCATAAAACCTTTGGGAATAGCATTTGGTGTCAACAGTTCATACCTTTGTCTGAACTCTTGAAAAGGTATTCGATTAGGGAATCCCTGACGACATATTCTGATGCCTTCGAGCACTCCATTGCACCTCAACTGATCCAAAACAAGGGGAGCGTCTATTTTTCCCGCCTTTTTCTCGTGATTTGGAATAATACAGCGAACAAAGTTTGGATTCGTATTCCGAAGAGTAATCATCAGTTTAGACAACTGATCCTTATAGAGCTGACTCACTGTTCTGAACATTCCTTTTCGAGTTCGAGCTCCGAATTGTGTGTCTCCCATAGTGGCCACTCCCATACCCACGATTTCAGCTAAATTTTATTAGAATTAGTTGAAGTCAAGAGTCAATAAATAGATTGATTGGTACCGTCTTTCCATATTTGAACGACAAACGAATCCAAAGAATTTTGCAAAAGTGAGACAACGTTTTCATTCAACGGATCCATATTCTTCATTAGCCATTGATTGGCCAAATAGTCAACCTTTAAATAAATAATTGTGTAAAAGGAATGGTATAATAGTTTATTATAATTGATACATACCTTTCCCGCGTAATGAATTATACTGAAATCAGCCGTTCCTCTGAAGTCCGATTTAATGAACTTCGGGTGCATATTATGAGCGGAAACTAATTTCTCAACAAATGTCTTGTCGGTAGCCTTTGGGAACCAACACTCTTCGTCCAAAAGGGCGAGAATACCCATCGGCTGAACACAAAAATAATATTTAAAAATAAAGTTAAATATAGTGTAAAACGAATTACTTTTTCAATTAAATCGATAGTCGGCTGTAAATCGAGACCGAAATCAATGAATTTCCATTCAATGCCTTCGCGTTGATATTCTTCCTGTTCTAAGACAAACATTGTGTGATTGAAGAGTTGCTGCAGTTTTTCATTCGTGTAATTAATGCACAGCTGTTCGAACGAATTCAGTTCGAAGATCTCGAAGCCGGCGATGTCCAGAATGCCGATGAAAGAGGCGCCCTGTCTTTTGGTTCTGTCCAAAGAACGGTTGATTCTGTGGACCAACCACTTAAACATTCGCTCATAACAAGCCTTAGCGATAGCCTCGACGGCAGACTCCACCTGTTCTTTAGTCTGAGCTTTGGTGACGTAATCGCGACCGACTTTGAGTCGAGGTCTCAGAAATGCTTTAATCATTTCCGTCACATTCAGACCCAATAAGTGACTAACTTTTTGAGCGACAGTATTGTCAGGAAGTGTCGCCTGATCTGAGTTCCTCTCCTGTTTGAACTTCATATTACCGAATAATATAACAGATGAAACAACTCTGAAGATGGCACTCAGGTCTTCGGGGGACAGACCCATGATTTGCATCGCTTGTACTGTATTATTGAACTCAACTGTTTCGTCGACTCCGGGCACCGGAACGTTGCCGTGTGTTAGAAATGTATAGTTTTTGACGTCTTCTAACAGGAATTCGCGGATCTGTTCGGGTTGAGTGCCGTTTAATAATTGATAGAAAATATGAAAACATCTCTCGTCGACCGCCTGTCGTATTGTTCTCGACTTCTCTAAGAGGTCTTTAAAACATAATTAATATTAAAATCAAATCAAAAATAAGTAAATAATAAAATGAGTGAATCATTGCTCACAGGTTTCTATGTTAGCGCCGGCTATAAAACCGGAGGCATCGAAATTGATTCGAATAAATTTGCCGAAACGCGAAGAGTTGTCGTTTTTGACAGTCTTTGCGTTACCGAACGCTTCGAGAATAGGATTGGCTTTAAGTAACTGTTGTTCCAATTCTCCGATAATGTTTGGCGGCGGAGGAGAGGTGTGGTATGAGTGCAATGAGGTTGAAGTCGAAGCTCTCGGTTTGGATGACGCGACATAAGCCAAGTATTGGATCACTTTCTTCGTGTTCTCTGTTTTTCCGGCACCACTTTCACCGGTACACAGAATAGACTGGTCTTCCCTGTCCTGAAGCATAGATCGATAGGCGGCGTCAGTGACAGCAAAGATATGTGGCGGCACTTCATGTCGTTTCTTGCCTTTGTATAACTCTATCACTTTATCCGTATATATCGGAAGTTTCTTATAGGGGTTGACCACAACACAGAATAGACCCGAATAGGTATATATCAGACTCGAGAAGTATCTGTCCTTAAGGTTATAGAGAACTGATGCCTCGTTAAGACAGGTTAACTCAGCCATGTCTTCCACTTTGTTGAACCTAGGAGGATTCATCTTCTGGATGTCATCCCGAGGAACAATACACTTCTTGTTGGTGTCGACCACTTCGACCTCGAGTTCATCGGGTCGTTCAACTTTGACAGACGCGGCCACAAACCCAACGGTTTCGTGTGGTATCCAAACCAGACGTTTTGCGGCCCATTCGGCAGCTTTTGTCGGATCTGACACTAGAGTTCGGTCGACGGCCAGGAATTTAAATTCCGGATCCGTTCGGTTCACGTCTGATGACATCTTCACGTGATGTCAGTTCCGGTTTCAGTTGAGACTCAATTAATTGTTAAAATGTTTAATAAATTCAATAAATATTTGTTTCTCACTCTCTCTTACGAGCCGTCAAACGAGTCTTCACTTAACGATCACTAAAATCCACTCAAAAGACACGCCTTTTCTTATGAAGAGCTCTTCAAATAACTATTCGTTCATAAACTACAAGATTTTCAAATAAATAAATTCAATGAATTCTTGTATTGATTTTTAAGACAAATTAGATTTTAGGGGAAATAAATGATTGAATAAATTTGTAATTTATGGACATCTTATGAGAGAATCAAATTGGCATCAAATATGGTCGACATTATTCCTGTCACTCATTTGTCGCTATCATAAAAATAGGCGTTCCTTAAAGCAGTCAATTAGTTGTATTCGACAATGGGTTGAGTGTTGAGCATAACTGCCATTTGTAGTGAATGCAGGTTTTGTCGTCTCTCCTCTTGAGAGCTAATCACACCCTTCCTATCAGAAGTGACTATAATCCCAATCCCTGGCGGAAACCCAAGCATTTAAGTCAAATATTTTATTTTCAATGAATGCAAGACTTTTAGAGTAAAACAATTTATTAAATTAAAACCTAAGAACTGCTTCTGAACTGAGAAAAGATTTTTTTTCGCAAATAATATAAAGCCTTTTGTATTGCATTTATGAGTCATTCCTCTCCACAGAAAAAAACGTTTTTATATTTGATTCAAAAGATTATTGAGAATCGAGAAAACGATAAAAATGTAATTAAAATCAAGGACTTTCATCTCACCTCTAGTTTAAGTCTCTTTCATTCTGTGCTTTCATTTCATTTAATATAAAAATCGTATAACACTTCCAAATATAGTGAATATTATTGAATATAATATCAATTTTTTAATAGGAATTAAATACAAAAGTTTAACGAAAAAAATCAAAAGTAAAACAACTTTAGGATCAAAATTAGAACAGGATTTCCAATAAAATTATTCACTTTTTATAACACAAACAATAGTTTAGATTAAATTCCTTTTCGATTATGTATTTCACGACTGATTGCCATAAAATGTGACGATTTTTTATCATCAAATCGTTTGAACGGAAAAAATATTATTATTGAATAATAATTATTCGATTCGTTTAATGAAATACTATTTGATAATAATTTTTTAGTCAATTCCAGTAAACGTTATGTCAAATCAATGGTAACATATAAGCAGAATATTTGGAACTAATTTAGTTTTTTTCGTTTTAAGTCCCAGTATTCACAACACTTGTTCTAAAGTAGAGGTATTTGTTTAGAAAATAAAAGTTTGAGTTAAAAAAAAGTCAAACGAATGCAAAATCAAGTTTAATGTATAGATTTTCTATAGATTTTATTTTTTTTCAAAAATTTTAGAAAATTATTATTGTCTACAATCGGAGTCTTATCACCAAAAATGTCTATTTTTATGTATAGTTAGTCAAAAAAAGTTCTTATAATATAAGTTATATATAAATGTATTGTTGTTTTGATGGCTATTATAAGTAAATTTGTTTGAAAAAGCGGTGCAAATCGCAAATCAATGCATAAAATATAGCTTTAAATTAATTCAAAATTCAAAAAAAAATCATTTGAAATAAACCTTATTTTCAGAGACGACAAATCAGAGCAAAGTATACGAAAAACAATAAACTAATGATTCATTAGATTTATATTAAGAGTTAATTTAAATATAAATTTTCAGATAATTGTCTGAAAAGAATGTTTGCCTAAAGAGATGTTAGTTCTGAATGTGGTTTTGTTTGGAAAGACTTATCGGAAATACGATTACCGGTAATAAAAGCAAAAAAACATATTATTAGTGAAATAAATTGGATGAGCAATAAAAGCAATAATAAAAACCTCAACTTTTCAGTCATTTAATAGACACTATTCTAATGTTAAACATTTC